>NNCF01127947.1:6834-18779 GCA_002313205.1 Laupala kohalensis | reverse complement strand
AGGAACAAATTCTTTGTGGACGATTCCCCTTCTGTCCAAAAAACAAATCAGCGTTGTTTTGATCTTCGATTTGATCATACGAGCTTTCTTTGGTCGAGAAGAGTTTGCAGTGTGCCACTCCTCACTTTGCCTCTTGGTCTCAGGATCGTATTCAAAAATCCATGATTCATCACCTGTGATCACACGACTAAAGAAATCTTGCTCATTAGCGATTCTGTCAAGAAGATCAAGACACTTGTTTTTTCGATTGTCCTTCTGCTGAATTGTGAGGTTTTTCGGCACCATTTTGGCACAGACCTTTCGCATGTGCAAATGTTCACTCAAAATTTGTATGAACTGTAAATCTGTTCAAATTTAATTGTTCACTCAACATTCTTAATGTTAAACGACGGTCTGGTCTCACAAGAGTATTCACACGTTTGATGTTTTCATCAGTTTTCGAAGTTGAAGGCCTCCCTGAACGGTGTTCATCTTCAACGTGTTCTCTGCCTTCCAAAAATGATTTGTGCCAGCGAAAAACTTGAGCTCGGGATAAAGAATGTTCCCCATAGGCCTGTTTTAACTTTTCAAACGTCACACTTGCCGATTCTCCAAGCTTAACACAAAATTTAATGGCACAACGTTGCTCCAAATTCCGCTGTTCCATTTTGCTTGACGCACAACCAAAACACAACTTCACTAATAGCAGTCACAAAAATCACGTAGTTAACGGAAGGAGTTGAAACTCGCACTGCGCTATGGGAGGGTACTGATACACGTGCCTATATATATATATGCACTGTTTTGTTCATTATGCAATGGTTTACACTTGACATACCAAGACAACGAATCTTGATCTTTGTGAAATCAAACTGAACTATCACTTGCGATGCAATGTATTAAATACGCCTACTTTCACGATTGCACGTATCTATACAACGCTAAACGCAAGATGGTACTATTTGGCGAAGCAAACTTCGACGACATTGAAAATTGCTTTGGGAAATGAAAAACCTTGAACTCCTCTCTAACAAACCACAATTCTGATGAAAATAACAACGGCTCAGTCTTAATGCATGTTTTTCCTTTTCAAATAAAAATGCTACATACTGCTGTTCACTGAGGAACTGATGACCCCTATGCTACATACTGCTATTCACTGGGGAACTGATGACCCCTATACGACATACTGCTGTTCACTACGATAATACAGCCTGATCGAACATCAGGACGGCTGCTGAAAATCCTGCCAGACACTACCAGACGCTGCCAGACCCGGCCAACCGAAAATAAAACCAGCACCTCTCCGCCACGTTACCGGCGGTGCCCAGAATGCCACGAGGTGACTGAGTTCCAGCAGAAGACATCAGAAAACTCCGAACGACTGTATACAAGATAAGTTTTTTTCCCCCAACGAACTAAAGTTTTTCTTCTCCAACCAGAGGAGTGATGTAGCGACACGCTACATTTGTATCTATTTTACTCTTTACAGAACGACGGAGAAAAAATGAAACTGTTTCATTTTATAAATTTTACTCTTATTTTCACGAATCGAATCCCCGATTTTTGGCGTGGAAACTTGAGGATTAGAATACTGCTGTAATACTGTTTCAAATGTTCGGCAAATGGTCTAAGATGAAAATAAAATTTAACAACCTTTAATAGAACACAAACTTTCAATTAAAATAGTCGAAAATAATTTATCTATTGGAAAGAAATGTTCTTGTAAAATGTGAATCAGCCACCCGATTTCCTGAGATCACAAAATAGTGTCGCGAATTGTTTAAGAAAAACCCCGACATCTTTGCACTGCTTTTCATGTTCGAGGCCCTTTAACGATAATACCCACTGACATGGATAGTTGCTACCCTATTTCACTTAAGAGGCACTTAAACGCTATTCAACCGCCGAATCCCTTAGCGGCTCAAGGAGTTCATTTGATCTTTTCAATTTCCTAAAAGATCCGTTCGCAGCTTGCCCCGATTGGCTATTACGTCACTCAAAAGCGATTGCTCGCCAATGAATATGGAAATCCCGCTCGGGGAAACATTCTTATGTCTTCATTTAAATTTTAGATTTCGTAGTTCTGCTCTCGGTGCGGGATCTGCTAGCACGCACATTACAGCTCTCCTCCATTTTAGAGAGATCTTTCTCTCCCTCCCTCAAAGCATAATTGATACAAAGTGAAAAGGGTTTAACTCGGTAATAACACTTGGTAACTTATAGAACCAAGACGACTAAGTGAAGGAATTGCTGGATTGTTCCTCCGAACTCTCGAAGATCTTCCTTGTGCTTCCGGTCGCCGAATGCGTTCTTCGACCGTAATCGTTATTTTCCGCAAAGATTGGAAGCGCTGTTTCATTTAGGTGCCATGCTTGGGTGCGTGAGTTCAAAGTGTGAGAGGGATAAAGTCTAGCTGTTGTACGAAAAGTTACCAAATTCGAGAGAACTGACAACCTACTCAATTGATTCCTCCTATGTCGTACATTACTCTACTTAGTGAATTTTCATTTCATACGTTGTATTCACTACCATTAAACCTGACAAAATACCTCTAGGAGAGCCTGTCCTTAAAATACTCGTTTTTTTATCCTTTGTAGAGTAACACACAATTAATATTCCTATTAATAAAATACATTGCTTAAATTATCCAAGAAATCTTAATTTTTAAATCTACTTTCAACGAAATTCATTTTACGGTAGTCTCTTTGTTGTTTCCATTGCGTTGGTACACCCGTAAGGCAGTCCAAGTCATAACGAGTGTTGGGATTTTTGTTCTAAAATATTGGTGGTGGCTGAAACACCATTCGAGTCCGCTATCTTTGTTCTTTTCGTGTCCAAACTCGATAACTTGAGTATAGTCGTTGCCTTGACAACGATGACGAAGAGAGTGCCGCGTGGGTGGAGTAAACGTTTGATATCGAATGACTCACAATTCTCTTTCTTATTATAAGCTTAATACCAAAGATATGTATCATTTAGCGCAGACTCTTAGGAATATACCGATTCTTCTTTTGTAAAGAGATGTCATGGGGTTTTAAAGTTTTCTTAATTTATAAAAACTGTTGTGTCAGTACCTCTCTTGTTTATTTTTACTCAAAAATAATAAACCAGAACCTCGAGTACTTTTCTAGTGCGGCATTTTTAATTACTGCATCTGGTTTTAAATATTCACCCAGTATGCTGGACTTTCCCAGATTAAAATATCATTGCAAAGTCTCCTGTATATTCATTTGACAAATATACGCCAGATCTTTTACTCTTGTTTTTTGTTTCATTTTTCATGGGAGGTCGAAGCTTTCCCACTTTCACCATTTTATGATACATTCTTTTGTCCAAAAAACGCACAACTTCAACTTTAGATTAAATTTGCAATGAAAATAAGTTTTACTGTTTTTAAATGTATGAAAAATACACATAGCTGTAGTGGTGCTGGCACTTTATAAACATAAAAGCTTTCATTTTAAACACCTTATAAACAGTTTCATCATAATATAAAACTCATGCAATACAATAAAAACCGACGCGCCCGCAAGTCATAAAAATTTCTTGTTACTTATGGTGTTTCTAATTAAACTAATTTTAATGATTAATTTCAATATATTCCTTATTTCATGTTTTTATCACATATATTATTGTTTCAAATGTATTGTACGATTATATCATTAATTTTTTAATTAGTGTACTCTTCTCCCTCGTATAATCATAGGTCTCTCGGAGACATATATAGTATATTTCCAAAGAACATTTCATTTCCCTCGCGACAAATACGTATTGATGTTATTCCTATCTTTATCCTATGAAGAAAGTACGCACTCGTAGACGTCTCTCGTAGAATGGGTCACTCATAGAAGTCTATATCCACTCGTAATAGGAATTAATTTCCCGCTAAGGAAAAAGACGGCTGGACGAAGAAATATGAGAAGCTCGTCTTTCGACGCGCGACGCAGACCTGCGCCGATCCTGCCACACAGACCGACCGACTGCTTTCCGCCCGCCCCTCACCGACACACCGCCCGATCATAACACAAAACGGGAGCGGCGGACTGACTCTGCCTACTAGCAGTGCCCGCACCTGAATTCATCGTGTCTCAATTTTCGTTTTACGACGCTATTACATGACCAATGAATCTTCCTTTGAGTTCATTTTTACATCCGTATCGGCACTATAAGCGGACTTTTAAATAAAACTTTTAATAACACGAGTTACATTTACAAAATGTGGCAAGCTGTAAAGAAAAAAATCGTTACCATTGTTTCAAATTCTGTACATTAAATAAGAACAAATCCGTTTTCAGAATTAAAATATATGAATCCGTTATCGAGATATGGCAGCAAAGAATTTAGCTCTGTAAGTGGTGCCATCTATTGACTTTGATTTACACTAGACTAACGGGACATTTGGCCTTAATTTATCCAACAGCGTCTAACATTGTAAATGTATTTTTAAATAATAATAATTTGTTTAAAACTTAAATTAATAGTTAAGCTACGTGTTGATTAATTAAAGAGACAAATATTAGTGAATTTTTCCTACTTTAAATAATCTACGTCATATCAACACAATATTCCATCAGTTATTTTGCCGTCAGACTTATCTCATGTTAAGAAGTAAAATATTTATCATTAATGCCAATAAAGATTACTACAATTGGATCTTTGCAAATATATATTACTTGCTATAACTTCGTCCAAAATAGAACGAAAACATAGAACAAAAACAATAACTCATTGTAGTTCAAGATTGCAGAATATTCTAATTATTTTNAGATTACTACAATTGGATCTTTGCAAATATATATTACTTGCTATAACTTCGTCCAAAATAGAACGAAAACATAGAACAAAAACAATAATAACTCATTGTAGTTCAAGATTGCAGAATATTCTAATTATTTTGTAAATGTTTTCTGAATAAGAAGTGATAGAATATCTTTCCGTTCTTAGAAATAGCTCGTTTCATATTTTTCAAATATACAAGCAATATAAGTTCGAAAGTTACTTGTAATAATCTGCAAACATAATTTTCGATTATTGTTCCAAGAACGGCAGCATGTGTATCTCCGTCATGTGACTGAGACAAACGTTTGTCGGTGCACTTTCAAACGGAATGTATTTGGAAATGAAATGAACCGTTATTAGTAACACCAGTTCATGCTTTGTGGTTCGCATCGCGTCCTTCATCTTTCCGGGAACTCTCCTTCGTGATTTACGATTTCGGAAACGCGAGCGTTGTAATGTGTTGCCTCATTCGGTACACCGCTCCCTCTCTCTGTATGTTTTGCTGATGCGAGAGGTTTTTGTGAAATAAATATGATTTAGAAGGGAATTGTATTTCAGCATATTTTCTGGCCGCGTGTGCAAGTGTGTGCGCCATCCCCTCTGCCGCCGCCATTGCCCACTTTTCCCTGCACGCCGGATAAATCATAATTTCTGCTGCGTGTCGCGACTGCAGCGCTGCACGCGGTGGGTTCCCAAATTACAAATTCAATTAACCGATCTGAGCATCGTGTGGGTGGATTGAGGGAGGGAGGTAAAATGCATTCGCATGGGAATGAGAAGCACGTGTTCATGTTCCAAATGTCGGAAGAGTGGGAAGAGACTTTCTCTTATTTCTTTTTCTCAAAAAAAAAATTTAAAAAAATCGGAAAATAAAAAATGAGTCGGGTAATAAACATCCTCGTAACCAAAATTCGTTTCCAGGATTGCTTTTCTTGTAGTTTATATTCGTTTCTTAGAATTACATGTATTACATAAGTTGTTTCTGACTTCTTTTCATATTATTGTCGATGTCTCATTATTTAAAAAAATATTTCACCCAATAATACGATACGTGTAACTTCGTTAACTTTGTGGTAGTCCTAGATTTTACTCTCGAATGTGTGCCTTCAGCAAACCCTCTCTTTCTTCGAACGTATGTTTAGAAAACAGCGTATGCGGAAAATAAAGTATTTGTAACATATAGGAAGTAGAAGTTCTGAAGCAAACCGTTTGAAATTCTGGGAGCATTTATAATCTGATAGTCCAAAAAGCATCCGCAAATCCTATGACATGATTTTCAGATATACAAAACTTGCAAGAATTTCAAAAATATTCTTATAAAACCCACGGTAGAATAAATGTGTAATAATACCCTTGTTTCATGTTCAATATTGTTGATAAACTCGAATAGAAACATACTGTGCTTACTTATTTAATGTTAATTTGTGAAAGTTCATATTCACATTTACTTTCTATGAAAACAAATTCAGAGAAATTCATGTATATTTTATTTTTGGGTTGCAAAATGCATAGTTTCTTTAACTGGTTGAAACTAAAGTTCATTAGACTATTGTAGTATTTAAAGCATTCCCAGTGGGGAAAGCTTTGTCCTCAGTTTATCCTGAAGAAGTTCTTGAAAGATAATCCCTATGATATCTTATAAGATTATCCTGAGTTTATCAAAATGGCGCACATACTGTCTTGAAGACCTCCCTCATGATAGTCGTAAGCATGTCCTTAGTATATCTTAATAAGTTCATCTTTAGTTAATGCATATAAGATAACTTTTCAGATTATCTTTAAAATGCTCTATGTATATCTTTACTAGAACATCTCTCTTCCATACAACGGATGTGCCCTTTAAGATCATCTCTACAAGGTCCTATTTAAATCTCGACGAGATCATTTCGAGTTCATACAACGAAGATCATCTTCAAGATCATCTCTAGAATGTCTTTTGTAATAATAAAAGATATATGATTCACATTCTACACAAGTCATAGGGATTACAAAAAAAAATCATGTACTTATCACATTTATTATAATATCAACATATAAAAATACAAAGTCATTGATTACAAAAAAGAGAAAGATATTGTATAATACATGATGTATAAAATAAATTATGCAGATTGTAGAGTACGTTACATATATAAAACAAGAAGACTCTTAAAAACATGAATTATGGTGAACATTGAAACATGAAACAGTTTCTTTCGATGAAACTATTGTCGATTCTCAATACCAATGAATAATTTATTCTGGAAAAGAAAAAAAACTATAAAACTATTTGATAACAAACAGTGGCCAGAAGAAGGAATTCCACACTTTGTTAGATGCAGTAAAATTTATCCGTATCTTCGAGTGCTTTGAATATCGTAATGTGTGATTTAAGGTCAAGTTTCTGCAGCTTTGTGTGCACACATCCAGACGTGAAACACACGGCTCAAAATGATGTCATTATAGATGCCATCAGTGTGAAACCAATACTACGCTCCTTAAATATGACACCAGAATGGAATAAATCGAACTATTAACCACAAATTAAAAAACCCAATGAATATATTGTTTCCTTGGAGGCTTACCAAACTGACATGAATAGATTTGTCGTTCAGTTTTTCATATAAAATTTATTTCAATTATTTACCTAATCTCTACATTATAATAATTTTTAGAAGTATACAAAATTTATACCACCCGGTATAATATATTTTTATTCTCTAAAGTGAATTGAGTCTTTCAAGATTCTTTCTGCATGAGTTAGCAAGAACTGTGATAAATATTAATGTCCTCGTATTGCCAGGAAATAAGCAATGCACAATCGACATACCGCTATGAATAAGCTACGTAGAAAAGTACAAGGGACGTTATCTCTTTAATTTAATCATTTTTCAACAATATTACTCATGTATCGATGCTATTAACAAGCTAGTGCATAGTGCAAGTTAAAAATAATGTATGTTTCAGTCAGATATATCGAAGGCTTGGAATAAATTATCCAAGGAGTAAATAAGTTCAACGTGGTCATGTGTAGTTTTTGCTTTTTGGTAAAAGAAATAAATTGTTCCAATACTTCATACGTATTTCAGCTTGAAATTTCAAATAAAAATCCAGTATTTTGCAAAAATTAGTTAAAACAGTTAAAACTTGCGTATGACCACGAAATGGAGAAATATCCAGATTACTAACGGGAATGTTATAAGCACAAATAACTTCCCTTTTGACGAATATTCAACACAAGTGCAAATAGTCTTTCCCTCTCACAAAGAAAACCTCAAATTAATGCGACCGGACGCCAAGCTGCCACACGCATTGAACTACAGCCAAGAACTAACGCAGCTCGACGAGAAATTCTCAACAGTGCAATATGATACTGTCGGGAGCTGATGTAAAGTCATTTGTGTTGCAATACGAATGTGCTCCTTGCCCCCGCCCATCTCTTCAATAGCAATATTAAGCCACTACTGATCATGCAGAGGGTAAGTAACGGACTATCTTGTTCTTACTACGTCGAGAGATTATCTTCATAATGAATAACGTATGTTCACAGGGAATCCTGAGAGGACAAAATTAGTTTATCTTCGGGGGTCCCCGAAGAGACTATTTTCAAAAGATGAAGTGAGGACTGTGTCAAAAGTACGACCTGAGGACATGTTGCGGACTAACTGGACCAGACTATCTCGAGTTCACTGTGTGAACTATGAATGTTCACAGTATATCCTCTGCGGATGAAATAAGGATATCGGGAGAAGATACTGTAGAGATTATCCTCTAAAGATATAATGAGGACTACGTCAGCAGTACTACGTGCAGACTATCTGGAGATAATCTTTAAAGTACGAACTAAGTAAGTTCATAGGATGTCTTTCGCAGAGAAACGGAGGATATTCTGCAAAGATCTTTTCAATATCATCTTAAACCTGTATTCCACGGATTAATTCCGTAAACACAAAATAGAGATATCTTATAAATGTTCTTGAGAGATGATCTTCAAAAGATAAGTTTGGAATTAATCCTAGGATATTTTCAGGACAGACTTTCCCCACTGGGAATAATAATAATAATAATAATAATAATAATAATAAATACCTTTATTACGTGGTTCTGCTCCTGTGCCGTCAGTAATGACTACGTCATTATTAACATACGTTCATACTCAACAATACAATACATACATATACAACAATACAAAATAATATCACCCATTCATACAACATACATACATAAAAACAATAACAATTATTGGGGGACAAATTCTACTTTACACTGGACTAGCAGTCTGGGGATCACCCGGGCATTTACCTTAAACAATCGAGGTTAACTCAAATAAACGTCAATGAGGATGACGGCTTAGTACAGAACACAGATAATACACAAAAATTTAAGTTCAAAATTATACAATTATACAAATCGAAAGAATACGTAAGAAAAGTTACAATAATATTTTAAAAATTGATATAATTAGTGTTATATCAGATATTCAATAAAATGTTTAATATATTATAATTACAACTTAGTATTGTTATACAATGCACTTTATTAACAATATTAAAATATTTTAATTATTAACAATACATAAGGTTTTTTATTTCCTTCAATTGATCGAATCTACCAGAGGAACTAAAATAGACGTAAGATTCAACATTTTATAGTTAAATTTTATACGACTCTCGGACCGCTATTGACGATAGAGAAAGCTGGCATTCCTATACTTAACGACATGAGAACTACCAAATTTACAACTCCACCCTTGATGCTAATACTATGTATCAGATGGATTTTAAGGCAACAACTATGTAAATGGTGATTTGGCAACAGTGTTCGTAATCCATACTTCAAAGGTTATCGGCCATAATACTTAATAGGGGTTGGGTTTCTTGAAGTTAGGCCAGAAAAATATATACAAAATTATATAATTTTACCAACGTTTCGACTATTTATTGTAGCCATCGTCTATATAAAAACAAACATCTAGATATTAAAAACATTTGTGAGGTATGATGATTTATATTAATTATTTTTTCCTTCTTCCTCCTCTTTATTCCTTGTAATTAATGAAAAAATATTTGTAAGGTATATTATGTATATTGGTTTACCTTTATTTTTAATAATAATATTTATTCTTAGCAGTATAATGTGATAAATTGTTTGGTTGATATTAATTAGTCAACATCCATTAATTGGTAGAGTTACTAGGTTCTATTTGTGTAATCTAATCTTGTAAAAGTCATGATGGTGCTTCATGTTAGAAACGCCATTTTGAGTTAAATGTGTATTGTCTCCTTGGAGATTGTTTTGTAGATACGTGGAGTGGTAAATGGTTTTTCCTTGGGGTATATATCTGATTAGTTGACTGTGATGCAATTACGGTAGAAAATATATGCTCATAGTATGTATGCATGTTTTGTTATACAGCCCAGTTAATGAGTACAATAAATAGTCGAAACGTTGGCAAATGATATAATTTTGTATATATTTTTCTCGCCTAACTGTATGAAACCCAATCTCTATTAGTGTTCAGTAACAGATTAAAATAAAATAAAAACATATTTGGGTGAAATATTCGACAATATGTGCATTCTAATATGAAAAAAAAGTAATACGAGTATAATGGTAAAATATAATTATGTCATACAAGTAATAGCGAAATGAGGTCATCTTCCCATGCATTCCATTCGGAAATGTTTAAAAATTCGCGGTAGTTACGTTGCATTTACATAATTTTCTTAGTTATCAGCTATTTCATTATAATATATTTATGGTTCTTACTGTATTATTAATATACATTCATCAAAGAACTCTCGTCTGTAGGCCAAAATGAATAAGGAAAAAAAATGAATGGAATGATTGTGTAGTTTATGTTATTCCTATTTATCTACTGATCTAGCGATCGGGAAGGGACCAATTCAAACTATCGCGAGATACTGGGTAAATTTAGTTCCTTACAATTGAAACAATCCTTACTAATATTGTACATATGAAAGTTCACATGTTTCGTCTAAATTGGTGCATTAATCTTCATGAGATTTGGACAAAGGAAATTTAAAACCCAGAAAAGATCATACGGTATGCTCAGTGTTTATCATCATCAAATGAGCAAAACGTATGCTCAAAGGTCATTTTTATTTCAATTCGAGAGAAAAACTACCGTTATAGTCCCGTCCTGACCCGAGTTTGCGGGAATGTCATTTAATACTTTTGTTATTATTAATCTCGGATTTAGACTGCACATTATATCTACGTTTCATTTTGGAATAATAAATTGATAACAGTATGTATTTTGTTTATATTTTTGTAAATATTAAATCCACCACTGCCCTTGGGCTCTTGATCGGAATTGATGGGATGGTTCCTTCTTTGTTTCCGGAGATTAACTTTTATTATCCCCCTAGTGGTCATATCCAGTTTGCAACTTCTTTTTCGACAATAAAGTTTATTCCTTCTAGTTCGTTTACGTCATCTATGGACCACGGTGCTTGTGTTTTAGCTGTTCTGGTGTCGTCGTCGTTTGCCGCTTTTGACTTACTTGGTGGTGGTTTTGGTGGCATCTTGAGCTTTCCTGTTGGCCAAGCATTCCTTCATTTTCTCGCTGAATTCCTTCCTGCGCTCCTCTGACCAATCCCCAGTCTTTTGTGGGTAACTGCTGTAAGGGATGTTACAAAAGGATTAGTTTTGACAATTAAACGGTATTTATTCCTGTCAGGTACGGCGATTTCATTAATATTAAGCTCTGCAAGATCTCTTTCTACTTGCTACGCCCATGGGAATCCAGTGCCTTTGCACTTGTTAACAACCTTGTACATCTTATGGGATAGCCTATTAGGGTTCATTCTGAGTAGATGTCCATGGAAAGTCAGCCGTTTCTATCATATTTTCCTGATGCTGATAGAGCTCATGGTACCATCGCCTTCCATCTGGTAGGATCCTTGGTCCTACTATTCCTCTCAGGAACTTCCGTTCATTTTTGAGAGCTAGAATAGAAGCAAAACATACAAGGCCCCTGTAATAACTAGAAAATCATAATGTACAATATAATTAGGAATTTTCCATACTTTTTATTGAACAGTATTTTATTGAACAATGTTGAACGAAAAAATAATTTGGATATGTTTATCTATATCTGCAGACACATCATGTTTTATAAATTGGGAGCACAATACGTAAGTTCCGATTGTTCAGAATCTTGCACTATCTGTTTTTATATA
>NNCF01127946.1:46096-91126 GCA_002313205.1 Laupala kohalensis | reverse complement strand
GATTGGAAGAGACGGTTCGCTTTACGTATTTGTAAACGTGTGGGTTTTAGAAGCACGGAGAATATCAGCGTGAGGAGTGGAATTTAATCACACGTGGCATTTAATAATCAAAAGGGAAGTTGAACCGGTTAAGCATTTCTTAATCAAAATTGATTAGCGAAGTTGTATAATTGCCGTAAGAACGAAGATCAAATTTCGGCGAATATCATTATCATGATATTTTTTATAGTGCTCGAGAATAGAGGAAGGACGGTCGAAGTAATACGAACGTAAAGAATCATAGTATCGTTTGGAAAAGCTCCAAGTGAAGCTACAACCTATTTTCGAAAAGCATTAGTTCGATTCGAACATTTTGACGCCGTTTTCGAGGGGAAAGCAGAGCAGACGAGACCACGTGGTGTGGAAGCCTGGTAGTACGCCGCCGATTCAAGGTCATCAGCAACACAGCTGGGGCAGCCTGTCGAGTACGAGAGGTATTCTCGAACTGGTGAGAGCACGCGACGATTTCTGAAGAATTATTCGCTGTTTTGTGAGTATTACGTCTCTGGGTGGCGAACATTGTTTCCAGTGTGTTTCGTGAGCTAGGGAACGTAATTTAAATTGTTGTAATTCGATGCTGAATGAGTAANAGCTAGGGAACGTAATTTAAATTGTTGTAATTCGATGCTAAATGAGTATCTTTGAATAAAGAGAAAATTGCATTGGAATAGTTATTTTTTCCGAATTAACTGTAACTCATTTTGAAACATTCCGAGAAGAACGAAGATTAAAAATCAAGTAAATTGATGAACTTTTGATAGAACCTCAAGATAAAGAAATAATAAGAGCTCATTTCGTTCTTAGTTTTTGAACGTAGTATTTTATTGTATTAACTTTTAGGGTATTAATCGATGTAATTGCACGATCCATTATTTGTGAGCTAGAAACCAAGTGACGCAATTTGTATGAAAAAGGGTTTTTACATTTGTTCTTGTGATTTATGTGGGGATTACTTGAATTGTGTAATTATATATATATAGTTCCTCACAATCCCTCCAAAATATAGTTTAAGCAGAATTACTAGCGTGATGGTTTGAAACAAAAGGTGAAGCATGGTACATAGGCCTATGCGAAAACAAAAAAATACCCCACTCAAGTTTTTGAGTTATGCCCCCCGAAACATCCTTAATATTCATAATAGTACCTGTGTATTAAGAATTGAAAATAAAAGGTGAATAACCATAAACATTACATGCAGTATTTGTAACAATAATATCAAGAGCTAACTTGAATTTTTATCACATCATTCATATACATGAATAGTAATGCTTATCATCCCTATGATGGTAAGATTTGAAAAAACTGATATCAATACTCTACGAGTTATCAGTAGTAACGCGCGTTCCTTCCTTGTGGTCCGCAATGATTACATATCTCCATGGTCTTACGTGAAGGTTGCGCTGAAATGTTGACTTCGTCGGCTGGCATGTGAAGTGCGTTGACAAGCTGGAGGTTGCAGGTTGCCGAGTATACTGAAACTTAGAGATATATGTAAGACTTGGAAGTTTTCAATACATCGACGTTGATTGTCGCCACATTGCCATTGCGTAGCTTATTGTGAGAACATTGATGACGAAGTTGCTGATTGATAGCGAAGTTGTGTCCCTTTGACATCGGTAGTTGCTTGTAACATGAGCACATTACTGCGCGGCAGAAGAACTGCGCTCCGACACACTGGGGCGCACTGTGTGATGAGCCGCTGTGAGCTTCGCCTTATATAGGGTAAAGCACAGAACGTTTATAACAGGTGTGTTCTGAAATGGTTCCATGGAGCTTCTATAAGTTTCTAGGAACTTGCATAATGTTCACGGTACATACACCTTACAATGAAGTTGCACGTGTACACGTTGAACATAAAGTTAGTGCGATATACGATGTTCTTGAATTTGAAGCTCTAAGTTCTTACGAACGTTTTGTTCGTAACATTCTCCCGGGGATGAAGTTAGTTAGAATTTTCTTGATCATTAATTACAGAAACTTCTTCGTTCTTGAGGAGGGGAGTGAGGTTCACAATTGGTCGTTTGATATAATCATTTGTAGTTTTCAAAGTAACTACACGTGTCTTTCCATCTGGCCCGGGGAAGAGTTCAGTAACACGACCCAAGGGCCATTGAGAGGTAGGATGGGGTTCACTCTGAATCATGACAAAGTCACCTTTGTTTACATTAGTTGAATCATAGTACCACTTATTTCTTAAATGTAAAATATTTAAGTACTCCCTTGTCCACCGTTTCCAGAACTCTGTTCTCATGCTTTCTATTTTCTCGTAATAGTTACTGAGCTTAGTTCCACGAGGAACTGTATTTAAGTGAGGAAGAGGAACAATAGGAGAACCGATCAGGAAGTGTCGTGGTGTTAAAGGTAATAAATCGTTTGGGTCATAGGAAATCGGGCTCAAAGGTCTGCTACTTATGACACCCTCTACGACCGTGATAAATGTTGTCAATTTTTCCAACGTAAGTTTCTTAGTTTTGATAGTTCGATTGAAATGCGTCTTAACAGAACGTACAAAGCGTTCCCAATTTCCGCCGAAATGCGGAGCGTAAGGAGGAGTGAATTTCCATTTAATGTTCTTTGAGACAAAATTCGTTAATTTGTTCAGATATATAAACCTTGCTTATACGTTCGTTGGCTTCAATATTCGTCGTACGTGGGTGCATTGTCGGAATATATGATGGCTGGAACGCCCCGCCTAGCTACGAATCTTTTCAAAGCACATAAAAAATTATTTAAACTCTGATCCGAAACAACTAAGTGAAGGGCACGAGTCACCATACATATGAAGTACTAGGACGTACGCCTTATCAACTTTGGTTTTTGAAACAAGATGCTTGTTTCGCCTTATCTTAATGGGAGTGAAGTAGTCCGTTCCTGTATACGTGAAAGGTCTGTTTGGAACTAACCTGTCTGGCGGAAGTGAAGCCATTTGTTGTTTGTAGGGACTTTTTCTATTTCTCAACCAATTAATACTGTCCTTATAGCAGTTCGAATGGTGCGTAAGCCTTTTATAGGCCAATACTTCATTCTGATATAATTAAGTAGTGACTGGTTTGCTAAATGCAAATATTTTTCATGATAATACTTAATAAGTATTTTGGTTAACAAGTGTTGCGAATCTAAGATAATTGGGTGAGTGATTCCACGGTAAATTGGCTTCCTCAATCCTGCTTTTTATACGTACGAGCCCGACTGTATGAATGAAAGGATTCATCTATACAGTTTACTATTTTTCTTAACCGTTTCTCCATTACTTAACATGTTTCTTTCTTCCACGAACGACTCTTGATTGCATTTGTTTAAGAAGGACATTCTCTGCTAGTGAAAGCTCGTGATAAGTTACGTGCTTAGAGGTAGGAATCTTCTTACATTTAGAAATGAACTTTAAGACATAAGCTAATGTTCGTACTAATATGGAATAATTATGTGTNAGTAATTAATTTGGAAGTGCAGTTAGGTTGTTGATCGTGTTTCGTATCTACAATAACATCTGTTGAAGTAGCTATGGATACGAACGGTTGAGGAGATGTAGGCCACTGATCTTTACGTAATTTAAGAAACTCGGGCCCGTGCCACCAAACATGGTGTTGCATTAGATAGTCGGGACTGACTTCCCGAGTCATAATGTCCGCGGGATTGAGTTCCGTGGGAACGTAGTGCCAATTTTGTTTTGGTGAGTTTTCGAGAATTTTAGCAACTCTGTTTGTAACAAAAATGTCTTCGATAGTTTTTGTGGAATGAAGCCAATGGAGAACAATCATAGAATTCGACCAGAAATGTATGTTTGATTTATGGATTCCATTGATAGCATTAATTATTTTATTACTGAGTGTAGTTGCCAATATAGCAGCGGATAATTCTAATCTAGGTACTGTTAATTTATCCGGATGTGCGACTCGAGTTTTTGAAGTTAGTATGTGGGAATATTTTCCCTGAACAATATAACATACGGCACCGTAGCCTCTAACGGCTGCGATGTGAATGTCAAAGCTTTCGCGTGAGTTAATTATAAAAAGTGGTATTTGAATCATTGATAATACGTTAAGGCTGTCGTAGAATTTATTCCATCTATCATGAAATTCCCGGGATATATTCTCGTCCCAAGAGAGACCGTCCATCCATAAACTTTGCAAATAAGTTTTTGCTGTAAGTATGTCGGGAGAGAGAAATCCTAACGGGTCGAAAAGGGAACAAACTTTACTTGCTACGCGCCTTTTGGTCTTTTTTGTCGTTTCTTGTAAATTATTGATTTTGAACTTAAAAGAATCCATGTTAACATCCCAATAAATTCCTAGTATTTTAAAGGTTTCGTTGGTTGTAAAATGTAGATTTATTTCCGTAGATCTTTCCTGTTCCGATATCGCGTTGAAAACCCGTTGTGAGTTCGTAGCCCACTTTCTTGTCGGGAAACCTCCCCTTATCAGTAGGTCGCTTATTTCCTGCTTGAGCTAGAGAACCTCTGCCGCCGTGAACGCACCTGTGCAGACATCGTCGACATAAATTCCTGTAGATAAGCGAGCGGAAGCGACGGGCAACGACTGCCCTTCGTCCTTCACTAGCTGTTGTATAGTGCGACATGCCAGATAAGCGCTCAGAGCTAGCCCGTACGTAATTGTATTGAGAGTGAAAGTATTTATATTATGAGAAGGAGTGTCATCCCGTTAGGATTTCTCTTATTCAAATACCACTTTTTATAATTAACTCACGCGAAAGCTTTGACATTCACATGCTATTCTTTGTACATCTCTTTGATCTGGGGCGATCGAGATCTGTCGATAGAATTTTTCAATGTCTGCTGTGAGAGCGATCGGAAAAGTTCTAAATCTTATCATTACGTCGTAGAGATCATTCTGAATACAGGGACCTGTGTGCAGTTGTTGGTTAGTGAAGGATTTTCGCCTACTGTAGCACTGCCATCGAACACTACGCGTAATCTCTTAGTAGTACTTGATTCTTTTAAGACATAATGATGCTGGATATAATTTATGGTTTTTCCGTCTTTGGAAATATTATCTTTAAGTTCCGACATGTGACCGAGTTTCTCGTATGAGTTCATGAATTCTGAGTTTGCAATCAGTTTGTTATTTAACTTGTTCTCTATCGAATAGAATCGTTTTAGAACTGAATTTCTCGTTTTGGGAAATGTTGGTGCGTTTTTGAAGGGTAAGCGAACGACATATCTACCGTCTGGGTTACGGGTAGTTGTACGATTGTACAATTCTTCATAAAATTGTTCGGCTTCTGTTAGAAGTGAATTCTTTAGAGGTTGAATTTTTTCGATTTCCCAAAATCTCTGTATGGTTTCATTGAGAACCTGATCCTCGCAAGAAATGTTATTTATCTGAGCGTTTATATTCTGAGGAAGAGACGTAATGACAATGTATCCTAGTTTTGTATTGTGTAGTTTTATTTTAAATTCGGAATTTAAAGTTAATTCAAGGTGATCATTTAATAAGATTTCCCAGAAGGGTTGTGATCCCAGTAACATACTTATGTTTCCTGGTTTGTCGAAATTGTTATCCGCTAGGGGACATTCTATAGGAAGTTCCCTCTTATTAATTCTTACGGGCACTGAAGGGACTCTGGATGCGATTTCCGGAACTACTAGACAAGAAATAGTTAAGTAAACCCCCTGATTTATCGTGTCTGTGATATTGATATTTGCGGAGGAAACCACGTTAGATGAAGTTCCACAAACTCCTTTAATTGAAACCGAGGTGCGTTTGACATTCAAGTTTAAAGCGTCTACTACCTCTTGCGTGATGAGTGAGTGAGTGGAGCCACAGTCTAGCAGTGCACGGCATTGTATATTGTGTCCCTCGTTTTGGACGTTGACCATTGCGGTCGCGAGAGATGCGCGAGGCATTTGTGAAACAGCTACCGTTTTGATTTGAACTTCTTCCGAAGTTGTTTGATTATCATGACTATTATTGAAATCATGAGTTCTTGGTAATTCATTTATATTCTTATGTAAAAGAATGTTATGTCTCTTTCTACACGTTTTGCAGGTATACTTAGAATTGAAATTTTAACTTAAGTGAATACCATTCATACAATTATTGCATAGTTTATTTTCTTTGATAAACTTCCATCTGTTTTAGATATTTAATTCATTGAACAAGGTGTGTTCTTGTTTGCATTTTAAACATAGAGGAAATTTAAATTGAGTTTGTGTTACGAAAGTATTTGAATGCCTTTTAACCTTTGTAATGTGTGTGCCTGACATTTGTTTCGTGAGATTTTTAATAGGTTCCCTTATAGAGGCTGCTAACGCTTGTGCTTGTTGTTCGAGGTAATCTATTAAGTCACTAAATGTAGGTAGTGTGTTTGTGTGACGCGTCACCTCAAACGTCTTGAAACGAAGATGAGCGGAGAAAAAAAAAGTTGGTCTTTAGCCTTACACTTATTATGCGATCAATAATTGTAAGTTTAAACACGCTTTCCTCTGTGACAAAACACAGTTCTTTTCTTTCTGTCAGAGATACATTCGCTTTGCGCTCACCTGTAGGTCATGACGTTTATCTGTTCTGTGGAATGTTTCTTCGTTAAAACAATGCACAACATTCGCTGACGATGACTATGAAATGCGATAAATGACACATTTCCCTGTAACTACTGGATAGTCATTGGTTCCGGTATCATAAGAAATAATACTAATTCTTTGTAATAAGAAGAATTCTTTTATTAAAAGTTTACTTAAAAATATTAGTTTATTGACGAAATGAGAGAGTTGCTCTCCCCTTAATAATAAATAGTGAAAGTCAAAAAACAATACATAACAGTTTTTAAATATATATTAAATATAAATTTCATTAAACCAAAAAGTTAAATATTTTTCTCATGTGTTCGGGGGTTAAAAGATAAAATTGATGTAAAATATTCTAATGAAATTTTACTACAAAACACAGTAAGCTTCTATCATTTTCGTAATTTAAAATTTAGGTCATTTTTTAACATATGTGTTTTCTTCATCAAATTGTGTATTAAACCATCAATTTTAATTGCAATTATCTAATTTAAATGGTCGACAATGAAATATTTCCAAGTTGAAATCACTATAAGTACATATTACTCTGTTTATTTAAATCGATTTCAGATATTTTAATCATTTAATTCTACCTACGCTACTTCAACCAAAGTTCACAAATTTTGCACTCGAACTCTTCTCACTCTCAACATTTGCTCTCCGTATTTACGATTTTGTTCTTCTCTGTTGTGGTCACGATTTTCTTCTTTGGTCCCATTTCCCGGAGATAATTAGCACTCTCTTGTGCGAAATGGAGACAATCCCATAACACGTGGGTGGGTGTTTCCTCCCCCAGTCCACAGCTACTTTTCATTTTCACAATACTAAAGCGATGGAAATATGCAGAGAAATCCCCGAGACATGTTAGAAATATAAACAAAGCATATGTGCCACACACAATAACAATTGTGCCAGTTGTTACGACAAATCGTTTAAGAAATAGAAGAAAAATATTTAATATCTATTGTCTTGACTGATGAGCAATTCGCTATAAATCTAAGAGTATAAGAAATAGTTAATATGCTGTAAAGGAAGTATCTCAAAGAATATAACCCGTATATATTTTTTATATTATTATTAAAAACAGTATTATGCCCAAAATATAAATTTCAAAAACTGATGCTTGATTGAAATTTAAATTTTACCGAGGGATGTATAAACACCACATCCACCAAATGACAAAAGATCCTTGCTGCTTAATAGCAATTGTAGAACAAAGGTTGGCACATAGTGTGCTTTTGATAGTTTCACTACTTTGTATACGCTAATGTTGGCTTTTGACCTTTATAGCAATTGAACTAACCGTAGAAGCCACTTAACATATCATCAATGCATTTGCTTTGTCATTAATAGCGTTTTTTCAATTTTTTTTCAACATAGAACATTATTTACATGCCGAAATTTACGATTAAAATTCAATATTTTTTGTGGTTAATCTTAAAATATATAATAGTCAAACCGCTAAAAATGGCATCACATGAATCCCTGATATTTTAATTTTGCTGAAGCTGAAGGAGTGTTAAATTAAATTCCCAGTAAAAAGATATAGAAGCCTTTAACTGAGACTTCCTTTGTTCCTTCTCTAAACCATCACATACAATTTTTTCCAAAAAATGTATTCAAAATACAATGTCTCGAAATTAAAAATACTTCTGAGACAAGTGTTAGCTGTTACGCAAACACTTAGCGATTAAACATAAAATAATTGTTTAAAAAATTAGACTTTTTATGTTATTTTGAGGACATAGGCATTTTCGAGTTCAACAGAAAAAATGCTGAATATTCCATTATTTTTTAAAATATTTACACAAATAGAAGTACCCGATAGTGCTGCAATATTATGGGACGATGGATGAAAATGACGTTCAAATATTAATTCAATCACACTTAATGAAACTTTCCAATCCTCGTCCACCAAGATGACTCTTCTAGTTCCTTGCATTTCTGAGGAATACGATGTGCTCAGTCAAACTAGATCTATTAGAGGGGGGCGAGAAATTTATTTTATTTTCACAAATTTGTTTGCAATTCCTTAAAATTTTAATTAAGTTCAAATTGAAGAGTTTAAATAGTTTCGGACAAAACAGAAATATCATATATTTGACATCAAATCATATTTTGAAAATTTTGTTTTTAATTTTTAAACATTCTAATTGAATTATAATGCTGCGACTTATTTTGACGTAGCGTGACCAAATTCGTGTCCACCAGAGTATTAGTTTTTAACAGACTCAAAACGTACCCTGCAGATGTTCTGCAAAAGTCTCTCTTTCTTCGTATAATAACTGTCAGGTAGTGACTTAAACATTGATTGTTTAACCAAATTCTCTCGGAAAGTTAAACTTTCAGTTCCTGGAGAACAGTGTGACTAAATAGTTAAAAAATCTTTGAAGGTTAAAAAACAAAACAGTGACTGATTTATCTCAAACTATGTTACATACAATTTATGCAGAATGTATATAATTTTAAAAATTTATATCAGTTCATAATATTTAATTTTTTCTTGTTCGTTAATGTACGTACACATAATAATATCTTCAATTCCAATTCAATAGGGCATTTTATTTATATTTTAATTTACATTTACCTAGGCTTTAACCCCTTTGCTTTCTTAAACTCTCTAATGCCGTGGGCTGTGCGTTACATGCCCTGGTATTCACTCTCAATGGATTAATTAGTTGCGTCTACAATGTTTACAGATATACTAATATTTTAATTTCGTGCTGCCTTAATATTAAACTCAGCTCTTCATAGACAAATTATGAATATTAGTTTATTTTAAACTTTTGACATACTGTACAATATTCTTTAATATCTGAAATAGATGCAACTGACAAATTCATTGCGCACCGTTGGGAACCACGGGAAACCAACGGTCAGGACACAAAGACTGTACATGGCAAATATATTTACAAGAGACTATATTCACAAAAGACATTTTCAAAAGTATTTACATAAGACCAGAGTCTATAAGAGCCAATCACATGAGTTGATCTACTCCCGTTGACGTATATATGCGTTGACATGAGAGACATACAATACAATCACATGAGTTGCAATTACGTCTCCTTTGCTTCTTGATTCGTGTTAACGTGATGTAAACGTAGGATCTTTTGGAATGAAAATCTATTTTTCTCGAGAACCTCGTATTAACCGCCAAAACGAGTAACCTATCAGGGTCTCGATTCAAAACAGACCGGTTAAAAAGGATTCCACTGTGGGTAAGTATATAAAAGTCGAAATTATGTAACTCTGCTCAAAGAAAATGTAACCGTAGACACAAAACATAAAGGGTAACTGTGCTTATTAGTTAATCGTAAAGAACTAAAAGTAAATTCGATTATTGTTTTAAACGTAATCACAGAAAGTTCGCAAAAGCTTTCTTGACAAGATATTATTTATTAATTTATTTCTTGCTAGATATTGATACATGGTTTGTACACCGTGCAGCCATTCCTTCTTCGTCATAGTACATACGGGTAATGATAAGTGTACTTTGCGTTATGTTGGCAGTACTTTCAAATTTCCTAAATCTATCGCAAGTATCGGTCATCAAGTCAATTTACTTACTCTTGTTGGGCTGATGTGTTTTTCCTTAATCGAGCGAGAGGAACGGATATTCCTTCCTGTTTTCGTTTCTCTTGTTATTTACTTTTATTTATTTACAGAAAATACTCGCTTTTGTGACAATTATTCGCATATTACTTAAATTCATGGAAGTTGGCAATTCGTCTCAGACAGTCATATTGCATGACAGAGTACAATTGAGCGCAGACCGCATCTCCCAACGAAGGTGGATAGCTTCCAGAGCTTTTTATATGGATATATAAATAAATAATTTTCCCTCAGTTATGATTAGAGAATTTCATTTTCTAGCATTCTATTTATTGAACTTTATGTATTATGTCAAAAGGAAGGGAAAAGACTAAAAATCTCCAAATGACAGGAGAGTTGAGATAGTCCTTTAAGTAAACTGCATTCATTAAAAAATAATTATAATTCATTCCACTTCAGAAAATCTGAAAATAATTAAAATAATTATATGATACGCAAAAACAAGCAAGTTTTCAAGATAGGAAAAACATATTGTCGTATAAATTAACCTTTTTAACGTCTATTTAATAAAAATCATTTGTTTAAATATTATATTAGCGTTTATTTTCACACCAAGAAAAAAAAAACTGCAACAATATTTTTGACGGTAAAAACACAACATTAAGCGTTGCAGATAAATGCATGTTGAAAAATATATTTTCAAATATTGTAAATATAAACTTTATTGTAAAGTGCATATGAGCACGAGGGACGTAACAGATTAAGATACACTCAGGAGTGAGACAAGGGCCCATCCCAATCATCAGATGAGTTTGATTGGTGGAATTAATATTGATAAAAGGAGATATTTAACAAATACGTTATATACTAACAATCTAATAATTCTTAATTAAATAAAATGAGTATGAGAGCTAGTAAAAATATTTTGAAAGTGTGCGGACACGCAACCGACTTTCTGTTAGGCAACGGTGAAGATGGACTGCCGTTGGAAGGAGGACGCTGGATTTTATGGTGTATTGTTTGGACGGTCAGTATATAATTTCAGAGAAAAGAAGAGTGGTCGCGTACGACGCACGTATTTTCGCTTAAAAGTGGGAAGAGGATAGGAAATTTACTAATACGCAAGAGATGTCGTCGTTCTGTTTAAAAGGGAAACCAACGGAAAAATTATAAGAAAGATGTTAGAGGAAACTTTGGGGTCTTAAAGGGCAACGGCCAGAAAAGCACATGTTGAGGGTGGAGAAAGAGGTATCCACCCTTTACTAATTGAAATGGACGAAAGGATCAACAGTAGAACGCAACCTAACAAAACGTGGGTGCGGGAAGATTTGACCCAATTACAGAGGGTGTTGAGAATCCTCTAGGGGACAACGACAGGGATTATAAAGAAACGACCGTTGACTATGGGCGTCGCGGACGGTTAAGGAAGAGACACATCGAAGACAATGCGAACGACCGTTAANGGAAGAGACACATCGAAGACAATGCGAACGACCGTTAAAAGGTTCGAGAACATTCCAATTTAGTTGTTGTTATTTCAGAAAAAAACGTTGAATTTAAAATTATGGAAAAGTTGGTGAAACTAAAGGAAAACGTTGAAAGAGAAAAATTTTATGTAAAGGAGCGATTGGATTGGTTATGGGCATGTACTAGACGTTAAAAGTTCAAACAATCGTATAACGATGAAGGAAGGGGAAATTCGTGGTTACTTCCTAGAAGTAGTTACATGTTTCAAAAAAGGCGATGTCACGTGAGATGACACAGGGGGGGGGGACCGAGTGGGAGGTAAGCCGATAAAAGAGGTCGCCGAGAGGCTCGAATGATGATTATTAGCTCATTGATTTTACGTCAGATTTTGCGTTTCGTAAGTATCTTTCAGACGCGAATTATGCCGAGTTACTCTGAAACACATCTTTCTGAGTCGCATTCGATGCGTCCCGAATTTTAACGTAACACGTCACTTGAAGTTTGAGATTCGGAGTTTTAATTACGAATTTGTTCGTGATTCAAAAATTCGATTCTGAGATGAACTCTGAGAGTCAGTATATATAGTTTAGTAGTATACTTGGTTTTAGTACTATATTTTGAACACCGATCTTCAGGGATAGAAAGAAGTTGGTATCAGGAGGATGGTGATGGAAGATAATGATGCGCTAAGAAAGAAGTTGTATTAAACGTCGAAACGTGAACAGAAAGTTGTTTTTTTAATTTTTTGAACTTCGTCCTAAATGTTGGTCGAAAATGTATATAATTTGGGAATTTTTTCGTACGTTTTTTCATTTGGAATTAGATAATTTATTTAATTCTTGACTTTAGAACCAAGGATTTTTCTTATAATTTTGCATTCTTTAACATCAATAATTAGGAATCTTCGAATTAATTTAAACTATTCTAAATTTTTTAAAAATCCTTAGTATTAAAATCAAGAATGAAAATAATAAGCATACGAATAAATTTCAAAAATTAAAGACGCGATAAGAATACGACGAGTCCAATTAATGGGACATTTAGAAAGAGAATAACACACAAGTTTCACACCTTCAAAAAGAAAACACACCAGGCGAAACTGGTGCAAACATAATGAAAACGACCTTGAAGAATATTTTAATTTACAAGATTGTAAAGTAATTAGAAATAATTACTAAATCACTTTTTCGAGGAGAAAAAGAAAACAACCAAACAAAATACATGCTCTAAGCAAAGAAAATTGACACACTCCTTCCGTATCAGACATAACTGGACTAAAAAGAAGGTCAATAAATATTAATTCCGCTTGGACCTAAACGACAAATTCGCGAAGAAGATGATGATGTAAAATATGAAAAAGACGAACAAAGAAGAAAAAAAGAGAAAGATGAAGATGTATTAATGACATTCCCGAAAATATAAAAATCCGCCTCTACTTGAGAAAGATTAGAGAAACACCGGGGCCAAGACGGGGCAACAGAGATATGAACATAATCGCGCAAAAGATGCGTACATTTAGAAATAATATATAATAAATATTATATAATCCATAAAATAAAATAAATATTTTCTTTCATTAGGGAATTTGTATTTGCTGCGATGAAGAACTAACCTTTTGCAAAAACTCACCTTTTGCAATAAAACTAATAATCATCGACATCGCGTGACAAGCACTTAAACAAAAAGACCCACAATTTTAAGAAATAATATTGAATAATTCCTTTCTAAAAAATATAAACATAAGTAAATTTATTGTCAACAATTTTGCAGTAAAAATCTTTCGCGTGTGTTGTTGTTTCTATAATATTAAAGAATTTACTAATTTTATCAAATAAAATAGAGATTTTGAAACTTCATAAAACAAGTTTTTCATTTTCTTCATGTATGTTGTTTTTTATCATTTGTATTTAATATTGTTCATTTCTAACACTACAGATCATTCGCACGATAGTGCAAATTATCATTCTAGCCCCATGCCGGTCCAAGTATATCTCCGTTTTTCTTCGAGTAGAGGTGGATTTTCCATAGGAGCGAATGTCAGTATCAATTTCTTTATTATTAATCACGAATAATAAGAGCACATATTTTGTATGGTTTCCTTTAGAATAATAAATAGATAAAATATTCGAATAATAATTTCTTAATACATATTTTATCCACCACTACCCCTGGGCCCTTGCTCGGAATTAATGGGATCGTCTTTTGCCTGTTTCAGGAGTGCAAATTCGGTGTATGGTCACCCACGTGGTCACAAGAAGTTTGCAGTTTCTTCTTTGTTTTTTTTTATTTCTTATTTTACTATGAAGATAATTTTTTATTTAATTGAAAGTAGTTTGAATAGCATGCAGCAGAGGTATAGTTAATGAGGTTAGTGAGCACAATTTAAAAACATTTCAAATAAAAACCCCGTGCATGCTGTAAGNATAGTTAATGAGGTTAGTGAGCACAATTTAAAAACATTTCAAATAAAAACCCCGTGCATGATGTAAAAAGCCCTGTGCACAGAATTATAAAGGGTTCTCGTAAATGTTCCACAGAGAGACTTTTAAGGTTAAATTCATTTATTGTACCATTTGAAACCTCAAAGAGACTTCTCCTTCTCCTCAAAGATAATAGATAAAATTCATAAATTCTTTCAGTCATACCAGCTTCTAACAAGTTCTGCACCGCTTTGTCGATTTTGGGAGTTAGTGCCCAACCTTTTCTTACTGGGAAAGAGATATACGAAGGAGTGAGAAAGCACTCCTCCGCGATGCGATAGTTATGATTAGATCCGCCATAGAGCCACATTATCGTCTTTAACGTTATCTTTGAATCCAAAATGACCAAATCATCCCTTTCAAAAATAAGGGACCGCATCCAATCCTCACGGTCAGTTTTATGTAATTTACTCCACAATTGATTTATGGTATCATTTGCACCATCGGGCGGTACAAAAATGTCAGAATATTCAGGTGCACCGTATATTTCTTTAGCATAAGAGTTTATTTCCTCGAGTGTATCCATTTCTGCACCTTTTTCTGGTGTAGTCAAGAAACTCGTGAAGGTGCCTGTAAATGCGTTGATCATTATCAAACTGAAAAAACTCAACCATACCAGCAAACATCTTTCTCGTTTGTCAAAAGACCCGTTGATAAGGGAGTCTACGATTTTTAAATGTGTCGTAGCAATAGACAAACGAAATATATAATAGTGAGCCAAAGCGTATACCATGAAACTAACAGCATTTGCAATCCAAACATATGTAGAGAAGGAACTAGCGATACTTCTGAAAATTGGTGATGTTCCAGGCACCGCAAAACACAAATCCTGCAATGCATGGGGGTATAAATATTCCACCGCATCTTGTGGTTCTGCGATACGATATATACCTTCACCGTAAATATCAAATTGGTCTGTGGCAAAAATTGATTGAATTTCTTGGATTGTGCATGAACCCATTTCTGTTTTAGCATATTCCATTGATATGCAACTTTCACTGTTGTTGAAGTGCTGCGCGAGCATTATCATGATATTTCCGTCACGCCCAAGCGCCTTCCATTCATTTCCTAAACAATCGTTGTATTCCAAACGGGTAACCTCAGGCATTCCGTAACGTATCTGAAACAATAAGGTAACATATCACACCAATCAGTTCATACCAAACAAAGAAACTCAGCGCTTGTGGTAAATGAACATCCGACATTTACACTTCCTTTACGCACGCAAGTAAGGTCAATTAAGTATGAAGAAAAGAAATTGACAGTGAAAATAAGGCAAAAATTTTCAGAATATTGGAATATACGATGGAGAACAGCACCAGAGGAACAAGCCATATATAGATTAAGGAGGCACATCCACTATGTAAGTTCCATCCAAATTTCTCCGCGCGGCGGTTTTGCAAATGCAATACGGCCCATGAGCAGTAATTACTCTGAAGGAGATGACATTTGAGATCGCTTTTTGTTGTCTACTCTTTGTAGTGCTTGGTATGAATGGTGAAGTTGATTGAGAACCCCGTCGCGTGCGAGATTAGATCTGTAATTCGTTTTCTGAATGCGAAGAACACTAAGCCAGTCGACATTCAATTAAAGGTTTGTAATGTTTACGGTGTAAATTTAATGAGTGATTCAATGGTAAGGAAATTGGTCTTAAACTTAATTGAAGCAAGTCATCAAGTGCATGTTAAGGAACCATGCGGGCATGCGTCTTTTGTTAATAAAAAATTGATTCGTGCAGTTAAAAAGCCCACAAAGGAAAACCGTCGTTTTACAAAATCTGGCCTTCCTACAAACTTTTTGCGCAAATTTTGAGACCACTTCATTAAATAATTTGCGAAAAGTTTAACTTTTAAAAACTGCGTGCTCGAAGAATTATAAAAACCCTTGCAGAGCAACACAAAACACAACGTTAGGGAAGTGCACTTGACGTACCATACGTAACACCAAAGATAATTTTCTAAGAAGATGAGACTAAGGTCGCTTATGAAACCACAGAATAGGAACTACATTAACGTAAAAGTTATTGCTATTAGTTTTTATGTGCGTCTGCGGGGTCCCGTACGTATAACACTAATTTTTGAAACGAAACTGAGATAATACATGGTTTCCATTCTTGCTCAAAATATATCACTATTCATAGATGGGAGGCTAAATTTTATTAAATTTCGCAGTATTAAAAACCCGCCACAAATTTTCAAAAACAGTCTAATATGTAACAGAGGTTTTAATAAAGTAAAATGTTAAGTGTATAAATAAATTCACCTTACGTTCTTTATAAGGCTAGACACGAAATTAACATTTAAGAAATGGAAGTATTTGATATAGGAAAGGGCATGGAACTGCATCGGATTATATGTAAATCTAACCCACAAAATTCATGTAAACGTATGTTTAGAGAATTAAACCTATCCCTTGTCCCTTTCATATACATTTATGAAGCAATCGTGTTTCTTAAGACTCAACTATAAAAATCTCTCTCCTGCTTTGAAAGAAATAGTCTAGTTCACGAACACCACAATCCTAATAAGGCTAATAAACATCGTCCTGACATGTCAACAACTCTTTGCCAAAGAGGCCCTTATCATTCGGGCATAATTTTGTATAAATACCTTCCAAAAATCTCACTGATAAAAATAAATTGAATCTTTTTGAATTCACGGTTAAAAGCTTTTTAATGCGCTATTGTTCCTACAATGTGAAAGAATTTACTAAAGAATGAAGTTAATGAGAGTGTCTATTTCCTAATAAATAGTGTTTTCCACATAATTTCGGACGACGTAAGTGATGTTGGTATCTCTATTACGACATTACGCTTTTGTTATTGTAATCTACATATTAAATTAATTTCTTTTTGATGCATGTTGATTTTCCTGCCTCTCTTTATTAATAGTTTATATCTAGTGTACATTATATCTGTAGTCCCATCCTGGCCAGCATTTTACTCCGGTTTTTCTCCAGGTAGTGGCGGATTTTCCTTTCTCGGGAATGTCATAATACTTTTGTTTTATTAAACTTAAACTTTTGCTGCATTAATATTTACAATTCATTCCGAACAATAAATGGATAAAAGGAGTAATTTATTAAACAATTCCTTTTGAAAATATTACATTCGCCAATTCCCATGACCCCTTGATGGAAATCATTAGGATGATAACTTGCTTGTCAACGAAGAGTAACATTGTTTATTATCCCCCACGTGGTCATACCCAGTTTGGAACTGTTTTTGACAAAAAATATTTATAAAATTTTTGTTTATTTTTTTAATAAAATATTACTATACACAAGAAAAAACAAGTATACGCCAAGAAAATAAAGAAGAAAATATAATATGCGATATGTAAGTAAAATTACTTTCGTGTTGAGGACGTTCACTTCCAAACATAAATTGCTCCACTATAATTTGCTAACGATAAAACAAATGCCATTGTTTAGATTATTTCTACAAATTTTGAAACACACTACTTCGAAAAAATGTTTAATATCCGTCATCTAAGGCCAAGTGGAAATTGCGATGGACTGAAACTCGAATCCGAGACCTTCGCACCGTAGACGACGTTAACTTGCCCTCCCCAACCAGGTACTTAAATGTTCTAAGTTAAATATTGCACTTAACTTAAGACACGTAAGTACGTGTACAAGCGCTCCCAGCATAGGGAGCTTATCCCCTGTGTGAGGTGTGACGCTTATCCACAGGAAAAGGTAAAATAGATGTTGTGAATGGTCATCGGCAGTCGCGTTGTGTGGTACACCGGTAGATCACCTCACACCAAAGGCAGGTAGTTCCGTCTTCGAATCCCGATCTAAAACAATTTTCTCTTGGCCATAGTCTTCCTACCCCGAATAGGTACTCAGAAGTTGTGAATTAAAAATGTGTTGATTATATTCACACATCTGGATCCTCCCTAGAGAACTAAAATAGTTAAGGTGTACTCACCATATTTGTAGGTATTGCTGGTCGAGATGTGGTTGCTACAGTTGAGTTCCATAGTGCTCCCTTTGGTAGAAGATGACGCTCTGAAGACTTCGATACCAACATGAAGCAAATAAATATGCTCCACGGTGCCAGTGCCATGGTGTATTTTTGTCAATTATTTCTAACGTCAGTTATTTAGTTCTATAAATGGAATATTAATTTACATGTTAAAATAGCTCGATTTTATGTGAGTCACAATTAAAATATATGTTCAAGGTATGAAATAGCTGAAATTTTTTCAATAATTTTCAACTCGTCCACGACAATATAATTGAATGACATTCCAGTTTTTAATCCTTACCTTTTAACAGCAATATAGTCCGGATTCTGTTTCACTTTTATACGAAGAAACATCTTGATATATAGAAATATATCTTGATACATTTAAAGTACACAAATATATAATATATAGAAACAAAAATTCCTGTTGTTTTCAATTGTACGTATGCCTTTTTGGTCTAAAATATCCCATCACAAATTGCACGCAGATTACTGAATCTTTCTTCGCATACCATATAATGTGAAACGATAATTTTCATAGCCATAACTTATTACCGATTTCTTNCAAACTCATAATGTGAATTATTTTTTCTCCTTATGAAATACAGCAATCATATTACAACTTCTCCCATCAACGTTGTGGCGTTGCTACCAACAAAGACGCCCCATGTCAGAAAAAAAAACACTTAGCAATAACTTTTTTAGTCGATTACGGGGTACAGGCACAAAANGACGCCCCATGTCAGAAAAAAAACCACTTAGCAATAACTTTTTTAGTCGATAACGGGGTACAGGCACAAAAATTTGCTACATGATATTTTAAAGGAAACTGTCACATTTATACACTTTTGATGTTGCGGATAGATACAGTGTTCCAAAGAAACCTTTATTTGCTGTTTAATTTTAATTATTTTATAATACATATAATAATTATTATACATATAATAATTATAATACATATAATATACATATAAATAACAACATTTTACAAATAAAACTCGTCTTCTGCATCAATCGTTAAAGAGGTATAGTTAGCACAACATGTGCGAAATTTAACCTCGATAGCAGTTTCTTATTACTAAAAAAATTAGCTTCTTTAATTGTTCAAGAGTTAGTCCATTATAAAAATTTAAACAGATGTTGAAAATAACAGATCTAGTGGTCACTTAGGGTCTATAACGTAGTCATACAGGGACAAAGTCAATACAACTTGCAATAATAATGTGCAGGATGCCGTAAATAATACTGTAGCAATTAAAAAAAACATGATCAGGAAGAAAGTTAAGTAATTAAGATGGTCAGTTTTAATATATTTTGCCTAAAATTATTTCACTTTAAAGTTTAATTCTTGAACCTTATTAAAATTTCTCAGAATAAGTATCAATAAAGCTATATTCAATTCTCATATTGCAATCATGTTAAATTGCCCTATCGTTATGTTTATCACCTGACGACTCATTCAATCCAAGTCCAAACGTAGTGAGCTCCCCACCAAATATTTATATTATTCGCACCTAAAAGGTTGTAAATCTTTAATTAAAATTAAGCAAATAAAGTTAATTGAATATTTCAAAATTTAAATCAGTAAAAGGTCCTTTACTTAGTGCAATAAACAATACTTCTTTGTAACATACGTGTAGTGTACTTAGACTAGGAAGGATACAGAAGACAAATAGAAACAGAAGTTTTATTTCATGTAAATCTTATTTGCAATATTCCAGTACGAGAGAAGATGTTCCTAATGCATATTCCCCCTTGTGAAAGTCAACAAATTTAAATTTTCATCTAAGAGGAATGAGCTTTTATACAGCTATGAGTATATTTTACTTAGTCAAAAGGTACTATTATGTTTTCTTGAAATACGTAAAAAGAAGTTAAGTTATATTGCTAAACAACAAATCCAATTGACATATTCCTACCGTGTACATATATGAGAAAGAGGTACGTGATAATTATATTTAGCTCATGCAGCGTACACACAAGGCACATGGATTACAAATTTCACATATGTATGGTTAATAGTTTCCGAGATTTCTCCATTGGTCATACAGAAGTATTTCACTTAGATAAATAGATAGATCCTCCATGTTCAAAATATCTCTAAATAGTCCGATTTATGAGACATACTATTTGTATTTTTCATATCTCTTCTGGCTTTGCATTAACTTACTTTTCCGTATTCCTCTTTCTTTTAAATACCACACACACTCTGCTCTTACTTTCCCGTAAATATCACAATTCCAGAAAACATGTCGTGCTTTCTCATCGCCTTTACCGCACCTACATTCCGCTGTAAGTAGCTCAAGCACTTCTCGCACGAGCAGTGAAGCGAAGTGAAGTCACGGCAGTTTCAGATTAGGTCTGGATGCGATTTAAAGGAACTGTGCTCCAGAGACGCGGAACTCCTCACAAAAGCATTCAACTTCTCTGTCAGCGACGGACCAAAGACGGAAGGTTCCGTGTCTCGAGCAACCAATATGTGCACGCAATTAACACCCGACGAAATAATCTTTTTTTTTTTTTCAATAAACAAATTATCTGAATGCCAACAACCGATCAATAGTAAACCAATAGTTATCTCTCTGCAATGCTAAAGATCGGCCGATCTCCAAAAACTGCTCAAATCGACACCATAAACTCCTCTCATAGACTCGTGCAAATAAATTCAATTGCTATTTATAAATGAAATGAATGATTTTCCGGTAATTGCCGTTTTGAAAATGTTCTAACCACAAACATTCTCGTAAGAGAATGACGCACTCTGAATATGAGAATATTATGAATCAACATACAAAAACCAACTTAGTTGTAATACATATTCCGAGTCAATGTGTAGGGCGCTGAACATCTGTGTGGATGTTCAAATTTCGATTTAAGGTGAAATTTCCTCAGACAGCGAACTCGTTCCTAGGCCTACTCGTCTCCCTTAAAAGTGTACTGGGACTAATCTTGCGACAAACCTGCGACTACACGACAGAGTAAATGTAAAATTTATAAGTGAAAAAATCAAACGATCAAACAAAAGGCCACGAAGACATCCCGGAGGTTCGCGGAAGGTAGAGTTCCTCAATTTCTTGGTCTCGACACGAGGACGGTTTGTGGTCAGCATCTCGTTCCGGTCTGTTTGACCCCAATGATCAGGTGCTCATTTTGCAGCAGATTTGGGAGTAGACCTAGGAGTCAGTCTATATGTTCGGGTGTGATGAAAAAATCTCCAACCCGGCCATTCAGTCAGTAACTCATCGCTCTACCCACTGAGCATATCAGCCACGCCGACTCTAATGCATAAGTTGCCAAAATTTCCTGCAAATATTGTCATCAGTAATTTTTTCGTCAGATGAACAGGAACTGAGATATTGGTTTTGAAGTTGCGGCTATCTTTTTCCAATTTCTCCTTTCAGGGAGAGGTCCCCAAACATTTTTGTTTCATGGTTCACTGACCTGGTGTTTTGGATTTAGGTACATCCCCTGCTCATCTAAAATTGAATTTTTGCATATTCATCAACTTCAAAAGTTTTTTTGATAGCTGGTATAGTGCAACACACTTTTACACTTTTAAATTTCTAACTGTGAGTTTACAAACATAAGGAACACGTTTAAGTTTTTGTACATTTATTACGTGAATTCAAATTAATACCAAGTACATTACAATTTAGTATGTATTACATAAAATAACAAAGCAAAAATAAATGCTTTTAGCGGAAAGGATGAACCTAACGCTTTATTAACAATTTCAACAATTGGCATCTATTCATTTAGGTTTAATCTCAAATCTCGCAGCTCAGTGATGTCCAGCATGATTCTTTTATTGTTTAGGAGATCAGCGACCGCGGTGAAACCCGTTTCCATCACTAATAAAGATGGAAAAGCAATTAAAAACTTCCTTAGCCATATTCCATATTGCGTGTTAAGTAACAGGTATGACATACTCATAACATATATCACTATGTGAATTATTCCATTCATGAAAGCCAAAATTAAATGGACCACCATTTATATCTCATGAACCTCCAATTTAGTTTTCATCGACCAGGACACGTCGAAGAACGTAGTCGACCCCTGGGGGATTTGGTGTTTAAGGCATGTGCAACATTATACATTCGTTTCTAGCGTAGCTCAAACAACACATTCGCTGTAAATCCTGTGTGAATAAATGTTATGTTTAAAACTATCAACACTGAGACTACTAATTAAAAAAAAGAGTTTATCGCATATGTACATTCCGTCGTGTTACGTCAGTCATAAATGTAAATCATCATATTCACGACCTCAGATTTTTATGTGTTACCGTAATTTTCATTACCGATTGTGTTACATCAAAACAATTATCAGTATAAATTAAGGAATCAACACATAAAGTTTCTTGTGCACACGATAATTCTCCCATTAAAATGATTTATTCAAATTACTTGTCCTTCACTGATTGATCTGCGGAGAAAATTTATGGAGTATATATGCATCATAAATAAAGAACACTCAATTGACGCAAAAAAGTTTCTTTTAAAAAAATGTTACTATTTTAAGTCAATATTCCTAGCTTCTTATTCTAATTAAGACAAAAACACACACGCTAACTAAGGACTTAAAAAAAATGGTTTTTTGATCAGATACATGTGACGGAATAGGAAACACCATTTTCGATGTATTTACAAGAAAAAGAGTTGACATGCTGAAAAAAGACGGCAACAAAGTATAAAATGTACCATAATTTCTGGAATTTGCATTACTGATACATTTATCCTTAAAAAATTTGTGATATGATACTAAAAAATATATTGAAACGTTTTCGTATTATTTACATCTCTATGGTTCTGGAGTATATTTTGTCATATCTTGTCTTTTTGAGTTAATTTCCATTTGTTTCTATAAAACAATAGTTTTTATAAATATATGGGCGATTAAAAAGGTTTGGTTTATGGATGTCAGCCCGTACCTCCCTTAGAACCCTCGCATCCTTGTTGTGCGAAGTGACAACCGGTGGGTCAAGTTTACATCTCTCGTTAGTGAATGCTGTGGGGCCTCTTTGTATTATTCCTTGTTTACGTACACATATCCCTGTTCTGAAGACGTCTTCCAGATCGGATATACTCGCAAGAAGGGATTAATTGTACAACGAGCAATAGCATTCGCCGACATCACATAACCGCTTCCAAACACATAGATTGGGTGCTTTCTGGGCGAGTACATGTACCACGCGATATTATGTTTTGTTTCGTATTCATTTTCCGGAATAACGTCTTTGAATAGTTTATCCAACAACAATGGGCGGTATGATTTTATCTTTTTTGCCGCTTCAGAGAGCGCTATTGATTTTATGCAACTCGTTAGATCGCGTTTTCGTTCAATCCCCTGCAAGAACAGCACAAGCGAACGAATGTTGACCAACATATCATCGTATGACTTCATGACAAAGCGAGTGCCAGTGCATTTGGTAAGAACCCACTTGAAAATGAACACAGATTTCACAGTGAGATTCCACTGTGTGTCTTTGAAGGGCTCTTGGATTATATCTCCAAAACGGTAATTCTCGTTATTTTAAGTTCATCTCCTTGGGAACCGCAATGTGGAGTTCCGATTAAAAAAGCCACGTGCACTTTTGCATTCCTCACCTCACGTATCCCAAGTGTCTCGAATGGTGGCTCCAGCTTCAACGTGGTCAAGAGCAGAGCAAACAATCACCAGGAGGTGATTGGTTACCACAGGACCACTCTGTTGCAAAACGGTGGTGCTGTTGTTAGGTAGCACATAATGACTAATGTTTCTGTTAACATGGAGACACCATCCCTCAACTACATAACTAAGGTCTCGATGCAGCTCTATCGGTGCCTCTGTAATATGTGGAATGGGCGTCGGCGAAGGAGTAACTCCTAAGAAGATGACAAAGAATAAAGGAAGGAAAGTGAAACTAATCGTTACAATCACCACAGTAACGTTTCTGCTACACAGGAGCCAGTTAATCTCCAGTTTCCCTTTGCCATCATAATGATTATCCATCTTCGGATCTAGAAGTCCACATAAATCCCATCATTCTTAAAAGCACATATGTTAAGAACATGTGAATAAACAGGCCAAGCACCAAATATTGCTACCACGCATAAGAGGTTTGCTTCTACATATCCTATTCAGAAACCTTCGATTATGTTGATATTCCATCTTCCTTAAATAAAAGGTACGCTTGAATTTAATAATCAAACCGCGCCGTTCCAGGGTACTACACTCATTGTTTCAAAACCTCTTTTTACTAACAATTTTACATTATTGTAATCAATCTGTTGACAATAGTCTTTTCCTATATCTACGCTATTACTCTAGCAATAATTCATATTTGATGTATGTATGTATCAGGATATTTTCCCTTAAGAAGCGTTTCATCAATTTTGATGAAATTTACAGGGTCGAGTAATTTGGGATGAAAAATGCAATACAGTGCGATTTCATTCGAAATATAATCGTTGAAGTCATGGTTTGGATATTAAAAAGTCTAGAGTGTGCCCCACTCAACATTCCCATTACAATTGATAACAAAAACTCGTGGCACTAAACAACCAACATATCTCTAGAACTGAAGAAATCGGTGTAATATCTGGTAATAAGATCAATTGGTACAAAAAGAATATCATCACATTATATGGTATATTCCCCAAAACACTAGTAACATAATCAAAAGCAGATTGCATGGAACATCTTCAACATAAATCACTTTGCAATCAGCCTTATTGAAAGATTAAAAAAACTCCAAGATCCACCATCCAAGGAATCTATAAACAGAATTAAATGACCAATTAATATACTTCTACGCATACTTTCAAAATACGGAATATTTAGAAACCAGAAGTGGAGCTCGGTGTGTAAATAAGATCAGAAAAAACTGCCAAGAAATGAACTTCTATTCTGAACAATCTGGAAGTTAAATCCCAAGTTTGGTTTCGATGCATCAAATTGTTTGTGAGTTATCGGGGCAACAAAATTCTCAACATACATTAACACACACATAATCATGCACACACATACATACCACATTGGATATCTTCGCTAAAATTCGAAAATACATTCTCCTAAAACCAAGTCGTAAAAATCCTGAAGAGATCTCAACAATTTCAATTTTGGCCGATTACAATACTTTCCTTACACACATTCCGTATTTGGAAAGTAAAAACACATAAAAAAATAAACAACATTTCGATTAAATGATAATAAAATGAAGGTTGTCAAATGAAAAATGAAAAATAACATTTTATATCTTCTATTTCATATAAATGCAAATACAGGAACAGTAATATCTCTAACGCCGTGAATTATCTCAAAATAAAAAGGTATTAAATTGCCACCAAATGGTGTGGATGGTAGAAGCAAAACAATTCTCCCATAGAAGTGAAATAATTGCACAGGAATTTCTGGACCGAAGAAAGCTTGCTCGTTCAAATTTTAATTAAGTTGGGAGTAATTAAGTGGTGCGATTTTAGTTGGCCTCCCTGCGTTGCGCTACCTGTCTCTTGAAGCACTTGAAGTAGGACCACTACTTCTTATCAAATACTTACGACACATAATATCAACATGTCCAGAATTAAGGCAAATACAACAATTAGTCACACTGGGCAGCAATAAATTTTACCACACCGATATGGTCGCAAAGCCCTTTAAATCCTGTCGTAAATCTTAGTAAAGGGTTCTCCCTTATCAATCCACAAGGGTTTTGACTTAGGAAAGGTAGTTACCACATATTTGGTAGAGCAAATCGATATCTTAATTCTACTTTGGAAATGACATAAAGGTGTGTTACAACACATCCTGTTAAATTGGTTACATAAGGGGTTGAATTCATTGGAGGTTCAAATGAACCTAGTTAGTTATAACAGTGACATAAAGAAATTATGACATATCTGTCAATTGGTTAATCATATTGAACAAGTGTGAGATACTTTCGTATCCAGATTAATATATTGGAATATTCGGAGATAATTCCATACTGAGCGATTGCATTACAATATAATGACTTACTGTCGCATACAAACTATTACTTGAAAAGTAGTGGACAAGCATTGAATTGCACATAAGCTTTGGAATAATATAATAAATTACAAACATATAATTCTTAAAGCTAAAGAGTTCTCAAAGAAACCTCACTATCACTTGAGACATGAAAGCTATTCTTATGAAGAGGAAGAAAAACAAAGTTGTATACAAGCATACTCAGTAAAGACAGTTCATAGTAAACATGAAGCTTCATAGAGTCCGGATCGGTGATGCAAGCAACGAAATGCTTTCGCTAACGTAGTGCTAATATTACCAACAACAGCATGTGATCCCACAAAAGGCAGCAGGTTGCTCCCGAGCATGGAAGATTGGTTGCACGAGAACTAACGGCCCTTACTAGCGGCAACAACGTTCGTGTCGTGCTTCAAGAAACTGTTCTTTTTCCCAGAGGAGGAGTAATATTTCTATGACCGGCCAGGCCGGGTGTAGTCCCTAGTTTTAAGAGAAGGAAAACTGTGTTCGTCATCTAAAATGACGCTTACGGGTCTTGCCCATAAGAATGTTCTAGACCACTGAAATCCAAAATAGAGTCATCCCGAGTCATCCAAATAGGACACGACTCATGCGGTTAACTGAGCGTCCGGTCGTCGTCCGGTCTCTGAAACAGAAGTGGAACTTGGCCGGAAGACGACGAGCGGTTTCGCTTCCCCGCTGTGCGTGATTGTATAGTGAATCAGACATAAAATATATGAATAATAAAATGCAAATATGAAATATGTAAATAATATTTTAAATAAGTAATTATAACAACCGAAAAATGTCATCTCGTGACATTTTTCGCTGGTGGTTCTTAAATCAGGATCCGAAAGTTGTCCGACTGAAGCGGCTCGTTTAGTATCAAAAGAACCTCTAATTAATGTAACACGTGAAATAATGACACACCGTCACTAAAATTCCAAAAATCATTCAACTTGAGGTTCCTATTAGCGAAGTCATAACTCCGGCGACCTTGTTGCGAAGTGTTAATTGAATAATATTGAAACCGTTAACAACTGGAATCAATGAATTACTCCGACTGAAATAAAATAAAATTAGAAAGTTGGTTGATTGAGGAGTTCAGAAGAAGATTTAAATTAAACAGTATTTATTAAATGTAATACAGCCAATGACTGATGACCCAATTGAAAAGAACAATCAAAATGTAACATTAACCATATTAGCGTATTGATAAAAGACGAAGATTCGTAAAAAGAAATACGATTACATTTTTACATAATTCCAAAATTACATTAAATCAATCCGAAAAAAATAGTTTACAAAATCAAACAAAACCTCCAAAATCTAATTTTAGAAGAATACATCTCCATAAATTGAAGTTTTACAATCGTAACAGTTTTTTATCGTGTCTCCCACAAGTCGTCCGTATGTTCCCAGCGACACGTAAACTACAACAGTTACGTCGCATTCATTGCTTTTATATCTCAATGCCGTGTTTGATCAACTTTTCTTGAGGATACTATTAGACATTTCCACGAGAAGCGTCCCTCACAAAAACTCCATTCTTAAACGAACTGTTCACTCAAGAAGGTAAGACAAAAGGCAATTCAAAAACACCGAAACCTAATATGATACAATCTCAAAAATGCAATTAATACTACCTCATCTTCTACGTCGGATTTTCTCCTTTCAAATTTCATATTTCGAACCATAAACACAAGCCATTCAAAGTACATTTAGTGATAAACACTTTCAGGACACCAATGTTCGGGAACAATGATAAACACCATTTCATCATGGTCTTTATAGGAAAAATTGTTATGTCCTTGCTTAAAAAGAGTGTATGTCCTCTAGGTAGTTACATGCATTTTAACTGCATTTCTGTATTTAATTCTACATTTATCAGTGTAAATTAAAATTTTTACTGTGTACTGTTTAAATTTGTATAGAGCAAAGCGTGTCGGTTTCCCACTCTTTCAGTCGGTGCTCTCATTTTGAAAATTCATTGCTGGAAAACCATTGGTCGAATCGTAACTAAATTTTAATATGCCTTATTGTCACTTTTAGTTCAAAGGCCCACTGAATTTGAATCTGATTTTATGTAAAATTAATACTTCTTATCAAATTAGCACATCGTTTTCTCGTTCTGAGTGGTGGTATATGACCGAAATTGGTTTTGTAATGAGGCTGATGATAATGTAGGTCGACGTTTTAATCAATATTTTACCCAAGTGATATCAAATGTAGTGGCGTAACGTGCGGAAGAACTCGTGCTGTGCTGCGGCGCAGACCGGCTCGCTTCAGGTCTGTCACTGCAGAAGCCTTGCTTCAAAGTTATACTCTGTGATGAAATACGTCGTATTTCTTAATTTAATTAAAAATAATAATTTTCATCATCTCCCATCAACTATTCTCATAAAGGCATTGAACCTCCAATAGAAGAATTAAAATATATTTGCTGGAAGTATAGACGATGTCTACAATTCTCAAGATATTTATAAAGTACTAGCTGATTACCCGGAATGTTTTTTATTATTGGTAAATGCACAAAACAGAGAACTCATTAAATTTGATAAAGAATGATAGTTTCTTCTTAAATTATTAACTTAAATTCACATATTTTAAAACATTTATTTTTCATAACGTGTTTTCGAAATATTAAATTAATGAGTAAGTAGACATAGGCTAACTCTGAATTTTTTGTAGAAATCTTCAAGGTGAACAATATTGCCACTCATGGTTGGCATCTATCTCTAACCAGGCAGCGTAAGTGAATATGACCGTCTTTTCCTCTTCATTACATCGACATTTATCTTCAACTTAATTTTTTATCTTTCTTTACATACATTTAAAAAATTAACTGACATCTTAACTATCTCCTCGCAAAGTCTCATTACGTTCGTTTATGTGCCTTACTCGTTATTTAGTAACTAACAGACATATACGCTTTCCCATAACGCATTTATATATCAGTATGGATTTTCTTTACTAAATAGTCTTCATTCTTACAATTTTGAGAAATGTAAAATTTTTCCAAATCTTTAAGCCTCCCGAGAATTCAATCATCGTTTTCTAGATAATTACGATGAGCTGTCAATCTAGTTTATCACAATGGGTTCAGTATAGGGCATCTCAATCTCAAGAATGCTTGTTTATTTTCCAAGTGTTCCCTTTGCTTTTTTTCCCACAGTACAGTTAGCGCGTTTCGATCCGGTCAACGCAGCTCTTGCAACGATACTCTTGCTGGTTGCCCACAGACAAATATAAATCAATATAAAATTTTTCATGGCATGATGGTAAAATATGCTTAAAACTTAGCCCACATTATCATCAGCCTCGTAAGAAGACTAATTTCGTTCTCTTACGACCATCTAAAACCGAGACAACGTTGATGCAATAATTTGATAATAATATTTTTGTTTTACATCAAATCAATTTCAAACATAGTAAACCATTTAACAGTAAGTGTCTAAAGAGTCACATTAAAATTGGTTGTGATCGAAAGGATAATTTTTAATCAAAACATATTCAGAAAGAGTGTCCCGATTAAAAAATTAGAAAAACCGGAACTTTTGTTTTTATACCTGCAATAAAAATTAAAGAGAAAGCGGTAAAATTTTTAAGTAACACTGATAAACGTAGAATGACAACGAAATTGTTTGTGAATTTCATTTTAATCTGACACAACAGGTTAACGTGTTACTAATGCTAAAACTCGAGATAAGATATGACGTTTTTTTACTACGGAAGGGACACACATAAGGCAAGCATTACAAAATACTCATTGGCAAAAGTTGGCTAACTATTCGACTCCCATGAATTCAATGAAGTACAGGAAGCCGTAGGCTCTCATAAAGCATACAACAACTATAGGAGGTAAAATATCAGAATGCGAATGTCTACCTTCCTTCCATTCCCAGGGTTTCTGCGTTCCGAGACGTGAGATTAAGAAAATTTCTTCTGTAGAAACATATAAGAAAAATCAAAATTATGTAACTTTGCTCAAAGAAAATGTAACCTAAAACACAGAACATGAAGGGTAACGCACTGTGCTTATTAGTTATTTGCAATGAACGTTGAAAAAGTTAACTTGTTCATTGTCCTAAACGTGGTGAAAGACTACGTAAAAGCTTTCTGGACAAGATATTTATTAATTTATTAATAGCTTCATGTTGATAGATGGATTGTACACCGTGTAGCAATACCTTCTACTACGTCATCTTCGATATGGGTTATGATAATTATTTCGCCTTATGTTGGCAGTACATTCGAATTTTTTAAATCCATCACAAGCATGGACCATCAAATCAATTTGCTCGCTCTTAAATCGCTAATGTGTTCTTCCCCAATCGAGCGACAGGATCGGATATTCCTTTCTGTTTTATTTTCTCGTATTATTGATTTGTCTTTATTTACAGCAAATACTCGCGTCTGTTACATTTATTCGGGTATTACTTAAATTCATAGCAGTTTGCAATTCGTCTTAGTCATATTGCATTACTATCCATATAGTTACATGACTGACTATAATTGAGCACAGACCACATTAACCCAACGAAAGCGAATACGTTCCAGAGCTTCTTATATGGATATATAAACAAATTTTCTTTCACATATAATTGGAAAATGTACTTTCTGACATTTTATTTATTAAACTTTATATATTATGTCATGAGGCCGGAAAGTGATCAATTATCTCGAGTGCCGAGGGAGTCAAGCAAGTTTCCTAAATTAAACCGTATTCATTTAAAAATTGTTATAAATCAATTACCTTCCAAAAAATCTAAAAAAATACATATGTAATACGCAACATAGGGCTAGTATCCAACGCAGAAGAAATTTCTTGTTTAAAATTTAAACTTATTTAACATCTATTTGTGAAACACATTTGTTCAAATGTTACGTACGCGTTTATTTTCACACCAAGAAAACAAAATAAGGAAATGCAACAAGTTTTTGTGACGATAAAAACACATCTTAGAGCGTTGAAGAGCAGTAAACATGTGTTAACAATCTCTATAACAAGAAGTATATTTTCAAGTGTTGTAAATATAAACATTATTGTTGAAAATGCACTTGCAAATTGTATGTGAGTACGAGTGAGGCAATAAATATGTAGGAAGAAATGTGCCCTTCCTACAACAGATATACACATCTTCTTCACCCCCAAGTAAATGCTCATGCCCCATCAACCAGCTCGCATGCATAAAAGTAGTTGATGATTCAGGAACACAGTTTCCATACCGTTCCTACGAATACAACTCCCTACGCATCACAAATGCACGTCACTTTTGATACAAGTTGAGGCCAACGACTTCTACGTATTCAACACAAATCAAAAGCTCTCGCCATGTTTGTTTACTTATTGAACTCTCACGGCATGGCCTCCCTGTACACAAGTACCTCAAGCCATGACATTTCCATGGCCGGAAAACCTCCAAAGCACCTCCATAGTGCCTGCCGCTCTAATCCACGATCAGTTCTATGGAAAACATTGCGGACGAAAACATACAGGAGCCGCCACGGTAAATAAATACCCTATAACGGCACCCGCAAAACTACTCACTTCAAGGGCGAATTAAGTTTAATATGATTCNTCATTCCAGCTATCATTCCTGCACTAGCAAGTCGTGTCATACATGCTCTATATACGTCCAATTTCTCATCTCGACGAGCACATACTATTATCAGCTCCGAGATTATTTAAGCATCAAGCTTCGCTATAATACGCATTTCCACGACTTGGAATACGTATACAAGCAGTCCTGAGGAATAATACGATACGCTGAAAGTGAGCCGAGCTCTGCCAGACATTCCATTCGAGATTTCGCCGAACGCGAAGAACTACAAGACTCGACGCCAACTACCGAGGATCTTCACTCCCGGAACGGCGCGACTACCGAACTCGAAGACCGCAAGGCACCTCGACTAGACTCTTCACAAGAAGCGCTCCCACACGCAGGAGCGTGAGCCCAGCAGATCGTCATCACCGACGCTACAAATTCTGGAGGGTCTAACTACGTGGATTGTCAACCACAGACGTCGAAACCACAAGTCCAGACGACACTCCAGGTTCGCCGTATGTCATACGGTGCCTTTCTTTTAATCGTTCTTTATTTGTTCAACCAAACAGGTCTTCATCAATAAATTATTCTAAGACCAAAATTGGAAACCAAACGTGTTATTTATTTTGTGGAAGAGGAGGTTACCTCCACCCTACACAACATAAATAAAGCTGGTGACCCACGACGTTCAAAACAGGTATACCAGCTAAATAAAGCTGGTGACCCACGACGTTCAAAACAGGTATACCAGCTAAATAAAGCTGGTGACTCCCTCGTTCTGAATAACGTTCAATTTTCAATTCTATTCTATTCCCCGCATTTTGGGAACCATTTTGTTCAACATTTGTTCGCTAAAAACCCCTTTACAGTTTTTTAGCCATCGTTCTTAGTGTATGTGTGTTCTTACTTCTCTCTAGGTTCCTTGTAACCATTAATAGTATCTTTTTTCTCGTTTCAAAACTATTCATTTACAATGCCTATCGAAGACGTTCCTCGCGATCATCCCCCCCGCACTTATGGTGCTACAACATTCCCTATGCCAACCTTCTGGAAAGATAGACATGTCGCAATGGGTCCCGTCTCAGTTCAATATTGAGGCGGTGTTTATCCCCATTGGTGGGTAAGTATAGTCAGACTTAGATCTAGAGGGACTCGCTTGGCATTGCCCTGTCATAGGTCTTAGTAGGAGGTTGAAATAATAACTCATGCACATAAGTTAGAGAGATTTACTGAATTGTTAAAGCCCTAAGTGGGCGTAAAGACAATTGATTACATCGCTGTACCTGAGTACGGCGTGAATTACAACGTTCTAGCATAGCTTGCCGTAAGGGCTGCTAGTGTCGGGATCCGACAATGTTCCAAGTTCATACCATCGGAGAGTTCATTCGCCGGGGTGCTGGAATCCACGGCAGTGGCCACGGTGACGGGTCCACTGCAGAGAGGTGACTCAATCGTACTCGGAGACTCGGAGTCCTCGTAGCCGTCGTCGAGAGTCGAGCAGACAGGAGAGCGAAGAAGACCCGAGCGGAGAGAGACTAGTAAGGCTTTGCCCATGGCTTAAGTAAGATCGAGGGGTGTTCGGGGGGTGAAGAATCCTTGAGCCAACACCCTGACAAGGTGGGGGAGGCGCGTGTCCGTAAGGATCCAGCGCTATGTTGAGATGGGGGGGGTTTTCTGTAGAGATGGAAAAGTTGCACACGGCCCATCGAGGAACTGGTAGAAATGGCAGGGCGTTGTCCATAAGTTAAGATGCGTTTATTAAGAAAGTGGGAGGGATCGTCATATGGTGGGGGATTGTATGGGATGACTGCCACGCGTAGTCACGCGGCCCTGTGTCACTTTCCGGGGAATTACGCATCTATCCCACATACAAAAACAGGAAGTGGTCCCTATCTCTCGCGGCTGGGCACCGCGGTTGAAGGAGAGGCTCTGTTGGGGGCAAGTAACCTGAATATCACTATCAGCCCTTCTAATTAGCGAGATGATAAATCTCGGGAGACTCCCACACCACGTGGCGAGAGGCCCTGTGAGGGAAGTCTCATGTCGCTTTGTGACAGACCTCAAGCGTGGCTTAACTACGTTGAGGCCCACTTTTCCGTCAGAGGTATCACTTCTGCTTTTGACAAGCATTCAGCCATAGTTAGCAATCTCGATAATGTCACTCTTTCGACAATCGATGAAAATTTATTGACACCCTGTGACAATACGGCGCATGGACTATGTACTACAAACTTTAACATCTCTCACAAGGCAAATAGCCGAATTACAAATGAACAAATGTTCAAACTGTAATGCACAGCGAAATCATTCACCTTACCGCAACGGCCAGCGCAACCCGTCGCCTTACCGTGGCGATCAACGAAATTATCGAGCTCGCTCACATTCATATTCCAATGTCAACAAACCACATGATATATGTTGGTTTCACGCCAAATTCTGGCCAAATGCGAAAAAATGTCTTCAGCCGTGCAGCTATTCAAAAAACTTGGACAGCCGCCCTCCAACTCAGGGTTGAAGGGCGGTGTGCACGCTTGCGACCCCAGAGTCAATTTCCGTAATAGACTGATGGGGAAACGTCCTTATGTGTATGAGCGGAATACCGGTCTCCATTTCCTAGTTGACTCAGGATCAGACGTCTCCTTATTTCCAAGGAAGAAGTGGAAAATTAATACCATCCCCACCGGACTTGTTTTAAATGCGGCCAATTCCACTGACATTCAAACCTATGGAACCGCCCATTTGACACTTCACCTCTCCCTTCGTCGTGAGTACTCTTGGAACTTCGTGGTGGCTGATGTACAAGATTCTATCTTAGGAGCAGATTTCCTGTCTCATTACAAATTAATCTTGAACTGTGGGACCCGAAGGCTCTGCGACAATTTAACGGGAATTTGAACTGGCACGCGATTCAATGCATGTAAATGCACTGAAATCAAAATAAAACAAATCCAAAACAACGATTTCGCCGAGATCATAAATAAATTCCCGGACTTGACAAAGCCATCTGGCAAATTTTGCACACGACCGAATACGATGCATCATATATCGACCACAGACGGGCCACCAGTCACATGTAGGCCACGCCGTCTAACCCCCGAAAAATTGAAAATAGTACAAAGCGAATTCGAAAACTTAGTCCGAGCCGGTATCGTTCGACACTCCCGCAGCCCTTGGGGATCACCACTCCACTTAGTAAAGAAACCCGATGGCACTTAAACAATCCATAGAACGCACTTAACATATAATCAATGCATTTGCTTTGTCATTAATAACGTTTTTTTGATTATTTTTTAAAAGATAGAACTTTATTTACATGCTTAATTTACGAATAAAATTCAATCTTTTTTGTAGATAATCTTAAAACATATAATAGTCAAACCGCAAAAGTTGGCATCAAATGAATCCCTTAAATTTTTGTTTTGCTGATGCTGAAGAAGTATTAAATTCCCAGTAAAGAATATTGAAGCATGTGACTGAGACGTCCTTTGTTCCTTGTTTAAAACATCACATACAAATTTTTTAAGAAAATGTATTCGAAATAAAACGTCTTGAAATTAAAATTACTTCTGGGACCAAAGTTTGCTGTTAAGCGTACACTTAGCAATTAAACATAAAATAATTTTTGAAAAATTTTATTTTTTGAGGCTATTTTGAGGACATAGGCATTGTCGAGTTAAACACAAAAAACACTGAATATTTCTTTATTTTTTTCATTATTTACACAAATAGAAGTGCCCGACAGTGCTGCAATATTATAGCATAATGCATGAAAATGACGTTCAAACATTAATTGAATCACACTTAATGAAACTTTGCAATCCTCATCCACCAAGATGACTCTTCTAGTTCCTTGTATTTTTGTCTGAGGAATACGATGTGCTCAGTCCAACCAGATATAATAGACGAGAGAAATTTATTGTATTGTTATCAATTTGTTTTGCAATTCTTTAAAATTTTAATAAGTTCAAAATGGAGGGTTCTAATTGTATCGAGTTAAACACAAATAACATATAATTCGCTACAAATCACATTTTAAAAATTATGTTTTTCATTTTTAACCATTCTGTTGCATTATATTGCTGCGATACATTTCGATTTTGCATGGTCAAAATTCCTGTCCACCAGAGTATTAGTTTTTAACAGATTCAAAACAAGAAACCCTTCATTTTTTTTTGCAAAAGACTCCCTTTCTTCGTTTAATAACTGGCAGGTAGTGAATTCTCCTGGAACGTTAAACAACAAGTTCCTAGAAAATGGAGTGACCAAATCGTACAAAAAACATCTTAAAAGGTAAAAATAGAAAACAGCAACTGATTTCTCTCAAACTGTGATACATACAATACATGCAGAATGTATATACGTACATATATTAAGTTTTTAAAATTTATATATGATTAAATTCTTTTGTGTGTGCGTTAATGTATGAATGTTTATACAAGTTTGAAATCCAATTTAATAGAGAAGTTCATTTACAATATTTTCATTTTAAATAACATTTACCTAGGTTTTAACCTCTTTGTTTTCTTAAAATTTTTAATGCCGTGGGCTGTGCGTTACATGCCCTGGTATTCACTCTCAATGAATTGATCAGTTGCGTCTACATTCTTCACAAAAAGACTCATATTTTTATTTTCTGCTGCCGTAATATTAAACTTAGTCCTGCATAGACAAATTATTATTTGTAGTTTATTATACACTTTTGACAGACTATACAATATTTTTTAATATCTGAAATAGATTCAACTAAAAAATTCATTGAGCACCGTTGGGAACCACGGAAAACCAACGATCAGGACACAAAGACTGTACATGGAAAATATAGTTACAAAAGACAAAATTTACAAAAGACATTTTCAAAAGTATTTACATAAGACCAGAGTCTATAAGAGACAGTCACATAAGTTGATCTTCTCCCATTGACGTGTATATGAGTTGACATGAGAGACATACGATACAATCACATGAGTTGCAATTACGTCTCCTTTGCTTCTTGATTCGTGTTAATCTGATGCAAACGTAGGATCTTTTGGAATGAAAATCTATTTTTCACGGGACCCTCCTATTAACCGGCCAAACGAGTAACCTATCAGAGTCTCTATCCAAACAGACCAATTAAAAAGGATTTTACTGTCGATAGGTATCAAAAATGTCAAAATTATATAACATTGCTTAAAGAATATGTAAATAAAGACACAAAACATGAAGGATAACGCCTTGTGCTTATTAGTTAATTGCAAAGAACTAAAAGTAATTCCTTTATATTCCTACACGTGGTCAAAAAATGTTGGTAAAAGATTTCTCGACAACATATTATTTATTATTTTTTTATTTGCTAGATATTGATACACAGTTTGTACACCGTGTAGCCATTCCTTCTACTTTGTCATAGAACATACGGGTAATAATAAGTGTACTTTGCGTTATGTTGGCAGTACTTTAAAATTTCTTAAATCTATCGCAAGTATCGGCCATCAATTCAATTTACTTACTCTTGTTGCGCTAATGTGCTTTCCTTAATCGAGCGAGAGAAACGGATATTCCTTCCTGTTTTAGTTTCTCGTATTATTGACTTGTATTTATTTGCAACAAACACTCCCTTTACAAATTGAAATGGGCCAAAGGGTCAAAAGGAGACCGCAACCAAAGAAGGAAGGTGTGCGTGCAAGAAAATTTGACCCACATGCGGAGGAGTTTGAGAATCCGCTGAGGGACAACGACAGGGATCATAAAGCAACGACCGTTAACTAGAAGTAGTTACATGTTTCAAAAAATGAGATGTCACGTGAGATGACTTCGGGGGGATCGAGTGGGAGGTGAGCCGATAAAACAGGTCGCCGACAGGCTCGAATGATGATTATTAGCTCATTGATGTTACGTCAGATTTTGCGTTTTTCGAGTATCATTTAGACGCTTTTTATGTTGAGTTACTCTGAAACACATCTTTCTGAGTCGCATTAGATGCGACCAACACGTCACTTCACGTCTGAGATTTGGAGTTTTTATTACGAATTTGTTCGTGATTAAGAGATTTGTTTCTGAGATAGATTCTGAGAGTCAGTCCGACAAAATGTCTCGATTTTCAATTCTAAAGTTTCAGATAAATAAGTTTTGATCACTATTTAATTTCAGTACTTGCGCAGACTCGAGGTTAAAGATGTATGTTTCCAGAACAAGTTAGAGAACCGACTAATTACGTTATTGAACGAGTAACGATCGGCGATATTAGGAAGTCGTGTTACAAAACGGTGAACAACCTTTCTTTTGTAAATGAGCAAGACGATGAGGGTGGAACGGAACTTCCAAACGACGGGTCCATGTCCGCTTCTTCAACAACAATCAACGCTGACCGTGGACGTGGGCGCCAGCTGGCATTTAAATAAGAACGCATTCCCGCAAGCTGAGACTCAATCAGCGCATCCTCACATTCACTGATGCTTAGATTATTCTGGTCATCAAAGCATGAAGGTAACCTGTCGAAGCTGGGGCTCCTAGAAGTTAAAGCAATTTAGTGGTACCGATCGTAACAAGTGCTTCGAACAAGAAATGTAATGGTCCATGATCAGAACTCTTGTATTTGTATAAATAACAAAGGCATCAAGTNCGAAGCTGGGGCTCCTAGAAGTTAAAGCAATTTAGTGGTACCGATCGTAACAAGTGCTTCGAACAAGAAATGTAATGGTCCATGATCAAGACTCTTGTATTTGTATAAATAACAAAGGCATCAAGTATACTGAGCAATTATGATGATGTCTTCCTTTATTAAATTCAATCAATATTTTTTTAGTTTGACTGGTTGTTAATTAACATTCCTAAATTTTCAGAGAAATAGTAATGTTGGTTTTATTTGTGTTTCTGTGTGAAATTTGGAGTGCTTTTTGTCTGCATAGTAATGTATTTTGAACACCAACATTCAGGGATAGAAAAAAGTTAGTATGAGCAAGATGACGATGTAATATAATAATGCGCTAAGAAAGACGTTGTATTAAACTTCGAAACGTGAACATAATGACGTCTTTTCATTTTTTGACCTTCTTCCCCAGTGCTGGTCGTAAAAGTATATAATTTGGGAATTTGTCAATAGGTTTCTTCATTTGGAATTGGGTAATTTATTTATTTCTTGACATTAGAAACAAGGACATTTCTTAAAAATTTTTATTCTTTAACTTAAATTATTTGGATTCTTGGCATTAATTTAAAAATGCATAATAATACAAAAATCTTTGGTTTTAAAATCAAGAAATATAATTATTACCTAAATCCAAATAAAGAAACGTACGAAAAAATTCCGAAAAATACAGATGCGATGCGAATACGAAGATTCCAATCGATGGGACATTTAGAAAGACTGGACCCCAAGAGAGTAACACACAAGATTCACACTTTTAAAAAAACACACCAGGCGAAACTGGTGCAAACAAAATGAAAAGGACCTTGAAGAAACTTCTAATTTACAAGATTGTAAAGTAATTAGAAATAAATACTAAATCACGGGGTTTCGAGGAGGAAAAGAAAACGACCACACAAAATACATGGTCTGAGCAAAGAAAATTGACACACTCCTTCCGTATCAGACATAACTGGACTAAAAAGAAGGTCAATAAATATTAATTCCGCTTGGACCTAAACGACAAATTCGCGAAGAAGAAGATGATGTAAAATATGAAAAAGACGAACAAAGAAGAAAAAGAGAAAGATGAAGATGTATTAATGACATTCCCGAAAATATAAAAATCCGCCTCTACTTAAGATAAATTAGAGAAAAACCGGGGCCTAGACGGGGCAACAAAGATAATGAACACAACAGCGCCGAAGATGTGTACAATTAAAAATAATATACAATCAATATTATATAATCCATAAATGAATATGAATATATTCTTTTATTAGGAAATTTGTAATTGCTGTGATGAAGTGCGTTCATCGCTGGTGGTGTTTTAATGAACCATATGTCTTACCATAAGTGGTCACACATCCACTATCCTCAATTCCAAAACGAGATTACTCACAAATTTCAGCATTATTCGTCTCTATTTCTCCCTTTGCAATAATTGTCGTCACTAAGCGCAACTGGATAACCGTGTACAAAAGTTTAAGCAAGCAAAACTTCAGAGATCAGTTACTACAAAGATATTGCATACTAAGAGGTCCACCTTTGACTGGAGCATTACAATGATTTGTTAGTGTTGACAAATAAGGTGTTACAGAATTTCAAATTTCCAGTTGTAGAACATATTCATTCTGGAGCTAATTTTAAATGTATCTACCGTTTGAATATTTTTAAAAATGTAAACACTAATTGCTGGCTTCATACGACTCCGAAAAGTTTTCGATTCGGATTATAACAGTAAACCCGAAACGATAAGACAAAGTCCCTCTTTAAGCAGAATTTAATAGAGATTACATGTAAATTATACCTCTCAATGTTCATGAAAAATTTTATTTAGATAATTAAATATTATTTCCCTCTCCTGCATATTTATTTATGAAGCAGTCGTGTAAGTGAAAACGGAATAATTAAAATTCCACTTTAGAAGGAACAGTCGAGTTCAAAAACTGAATTTTCGCAATAAGTCTAATATTGATCGTCTTTGCATGACAAGCACTTAAACAAAAATACCCAATATTTTCAGAAATATTTTTGAATATTTCCCTTCTAAGAATATAAATTTTATAAATAAATTTATTATCTTTAAATCTGTGGTAAATAGCATTCGCATGTGTAATTGTTTGTACAATAGAAAACAATTTACTAATTTTATCAAATAAAATAAAATAAAGAGACTTTCCATCTTCATAGAAATAAGGTATTTCATTTTCTTTGTGTAAGTTTTTTTAAACATTTGTATTTTAAATTGTTCATTTCTTGTTTCTGGAGTGTAACTAAGTTTATAATCCCCCACCTGGTCACAATAAGATTGCAGATCGTTTCTTGTTTTCTTTTTCTTTACGATGCAGTAAATTTTTTTATTTAATTAAAAGTAGTTCTATTTAATTAGAAGTTGATTTGAAGGTAAAGTTAATGAAGTTAGTGAGCACAATTTAGCAACATTTCAAATAAAAACGCCGTGAATGCTGTAAGAAGCCCTGTGCAGAGTAGTGTGAAAGGTTCCCGTAAATGTTCCAGAGACAGATTTTTTAAGTTAAATCCATTTATTGTAGATTTTCGAATCGTCAATTTCTTTTCAAGAAACTTAATAAATAATAAATAATCCTTAGTCATTTTTTCAGTGATACCAGCTTCTACCAAGTTCTGCACGACTTTGTTGACTTTGGGAGTCAGTGCCCAACCTTTTCTTACAGGGATAGAGATATACGAAGGAGTGAGAAAGCACTCCTCTGCAATGCGAATGTTAAGATTCTCTTCGTCCCAGTAAAAACTCATCCGCATTAAAAAGAGCTTTGAATCCAAAATGACATAATGTTCGCTTCGGTTGTCATAGTCAAGAAACCAGTCTTTACGGTCAGTTTTATGTAATTTATACCACAATTGATTTATGGTATCATTGGCATCATCGGGTGGCACATAAATGTCAGAATATTCAGGTGCACCGTAAATTTCTTCAGCATAAGAGTTTATTTGCTCGAGTGTATCTATTTCTGCACCTTTTTCCGGTGTAGTCAAGAAACTCGTGAAGATTCCTGTAAATGCGTTGATCATTGTCAAACTGAAAAAACTCAACCATATCAGCAAATACCTTTCTCGTTTGTCAAAAGACCCGTTGATAAGGGAGTCAACGATTTTTAAAAGTGTCGTGGCAATAGAATAACGAAATATATACTTGTGAGCCAAAGCGAAGATTATGAAACTAACAGCATTTGCAATCCAAACATATGTAGAGAAGGAACTAGCGATACTTCTGAATATTGGTGATGCTCCAGGCACCGCAAAACACAAATCCTGCAATGCATGGGGATATAAATACTCCACCGCATCTTGTTGTGCGTCGAAACGATATATACCTTCACCGTAAATGTCAAATTCGTCTGTGGAAAAAATCGATTGAATTTCTTGGATTACGCATGGACCCAATGCACAATTAGCATATTCCATTGATATGCGGTTTTCGCTGTTGTTGAAGTGCTCCGCGAGAGTTGAGATGATATGTCCGTCACGTCCCATCGGTATCCATTTATTTCCTTTACGATAGTTGGCAAGTAATCGGGTATTAGCCGGCATTCCAAAACGTATCTGAAACAATAGGGTAACATATCATATCTGTCCGTTCATACCGAAACAAAGAAATTATACAGTGATGATATTGGCTTGTGAACGCAGGTGAGGTCAATTAAGTATGAAGAAAAGGAATGGTCAGGAAACATACGGCAAAAACAACAGCAGAAGATTGAAATACACGAATGAGAGCTGAACAAAAGAGACGATCCACATATAGATTTACAAGGCACATCCACTAAGTAAGCTCAAATTTTATTTCTTGTCGCGGCAATATTGCAAACAAGGTTCGTACACTGCGAAGTAGTTGATCTGAACGAGATAACGACATTTGGGGTCAGTTTTTGTTGTATATTCTTTGTTGTGCTTGGTTTCAATGGCGAAGTTGTTTGAGAACCCCGTCGCATGCGAGATTAAATCTGTAATTTGTTTTCTGAAAGAAGAACACATAGCAAATCGAAATTCGTCGACAGATTCCTGAGATTATCTGAGAAAATGTAATGAGTGGTTCAATGATAAAAAGATGTGTCTTAAATTTCAATGAAGCACGTCGTCAAGTGCATGTTAAAGAACCAAGTTGGCATCCGTCTTTTGATAATAAAGACTTGGTTCGAGCAGTTAAAAAGCTCGTAAAGGAAAATAGTCCTTCTACAAAATCTGGCCTTTCCACAAAATTTCCGTAAATTTTGAGATCACATCTTTATTAAAATATCGAAAAACTTAATTTTTGAAAACTGTGTGCTCGAAAGATTCCAAAATATTTTGCAGAGAAACACAAAACACAACGTTTCAGAAAGGCATTTGAATCGGCACGTTACACCAAAGATGATTTTCTAAGAATATCAGACTTGGGTCGCTTTGGAAACCCCTGAATCGAAGCATTAATCTTAATGTTATAGCTATTACTTTGGATGTGCGTCTGGGGGGGTCTCTCACGTATAACAGTAATTCTTCAAACGATAGTAAGCTAATACGTGGTTTGCATCTTGCTCGGGGAATATAACGATTCATAGTACACAGATGGAAGTCTGAATTTTATTATCGCAAATTCGCAATATTAAAAAACTCGCACTAAACTGTCAAAAACAGTCTAAACTGTAACAGAGATTTTGATAAAGTAAAATGTTAAGTGTATAAATAAATACATTGTGCACTCTTTATGGGGCTAGACACGATATTAACATATAGAAATGGAAGTAATTAATATTGCAAAGAGTGTGGAACCGCATAGGATTATATGTAATTTTAACCCACGAAATTCATGTAAACTTGTATTTCGGAAATTAAATCTTTCCCCTCTACATTGCATATACATTTATAAAGGAATCGTGTTTCCTAAGACACAACAATTAAATTCTCACACCGGGTTTTACTAGAAATAGTCTATTTCACGAACACAACACTCGTAATAAGACTAATACTCATCGTCCTGGCGTGTCAACAACCCTTTGCCAAAGACGCCTTTATTTGGAAATTTTTTTGTGTAATTCACTTCCAAAAATCTAAAAGATATCAACAAATTGAGTCTCTTTAAATCAACAGTTATAAGATTTTAATGAGCTATTGTTCCTACCAAGTGAAAGAATTTACAAATTTTAATAAATGAAAGTCATGAGATCTTTACTTTCCTAATAAATATTGTTTTTTACAAATTCAGGCGACGTAACTGATGTTAATATCAATTTTTATTTATCAAGCCATTGTTTTTGTACTCTAAATATTAATAAAAATCATTTTTAATATGTTGATATTCCTGCCTCTGTTTATTAAAACTTTATATCAAACTGTACGCAACATTTGCATGTTTGTGTACAATTTTTCTATAGACGTGTACAGTCCAGCATTTTACTCCGGTTTCCTTCAGAGAAGATGCGGATATTCCATGCTCGGGAATGTCATTAATACTTTTGTTTTATTAACCTACAATTTTTCGTGCATTATTATTTACAATTCATTTCGAATTCTTGGATAAGAGGAGGTATTTATTGAACAATTAGTTTCGTAAATATTACATCCGCTACTTCCCATGGGCTCTTGATCGAAATTATTGGGATGATCCCTTGCTATTCTACAAAGACTAACTTTGTTTATTATCACCCTCGTGGTCATACGCAGTTTGCAACTGCTTTTTTGACAAAATATTTTTATAAAACATTTGTTTATTTATTCATAAATTGTTACTACATAGACGTTAAAACAAGAATACGTCAACAACATAAAAATGTGACTGAATATCCGAAGTGCTGGTAAAATTACTTTCGTGTTTAGGATCTTTACTTCCAAATAAAAATTGCCCAAATATATTTTGCAATCGAAAAATAATGCATTGTTTAGAATCTTTCTACAAATATAGAAACAACGATAGTATACATTACTTCGAACATGTGTAAAATATACATCATCTAAAGCCAAGTAGCAATTGAGACGGAATGAAACTTGAACCAAGGACAACGCAAAATTTACTTCCTCGAGTAGATATTTAAAAGTAGAGAATAAATATTGCATTTAACGTAAGACACGTAAGTATGTGGAAACCGTGCATAAGCGCTCCCAGCATAACGGTTTCAGAAAGTCGTGGCGGGGGGTACACAGGTAGCCTATCTCTTGTCAAAGGCAGGTGGTCCCGGATTCGAGTCCCGATCAAAAGCAATTTTCTCAGAAGTTGTGAGTTAAAAATGTGTTGATTATTTTACCAGCACACCACAAGCACATATGCGATGTGCCGTACTCTTTTGGTGGAGAAGCGGGATTCAACCATAAACCACAACCTTTATGGTAGAGTTCACCGCCACCTGCTTGGTTTCCCTAAGCAATCAAACACTCGAGTAATAACAATAAAACATTTAATTCACATTAAATAAAGCTCTGAATATTTACATATGTAGAAAAACTCGCAATTCATAAATACAAGTTTGAACTTGTTATTACTTGATATTGCTATCTAAAAGCAATAATTACACACAGTTATAACTACTGGTGTTACGAATTAACTCGGAAATCTACCCAGATTATCCGAAGTTCAATAAGTTCCAAGTTGCTATCTCGAAATAAATAACTGTTCCAAGCTATGTTATTCGCGCCTATAGCTGGTAATAGAATTACCGCAGCAATTCTTAGTGGTCTGACGACCAAACTAACCAAGTTAAATATTAAATAACTTGCGTACTTCTATACGCTTTCGCACTTGTCTCAAAGTCTGAAAGACTCCAGTATAAAAGTCACTTAGGAGCTGAAATCCCTCCAATATATATTGAGGCGGAGGTCACGTGACTACCTCTTTGCCCGTT
>NNCF01127946.1:32083-46057 GCA_002313205.1 Laupala kohalensis | reverse complement strand
TCCTCAGCTTCCGAGAAAAACTGCCTTTTCGGATGAACACTATTTCTATCAAATGCTGAAATATTCCATATACACTCATTTTCCTTCTCCGGGTGTTCATCTCAGTTTTAGAAGTAGAAGGGAGTTCTTCCTCTCCTCAATACGAGAGGTCTTAACGCGCACCTTTCCTTGTTTGGGCAACGACGGGCATGGCTCTTAATCGCCTTTGGTATTTCCGGCGAGCACAGTGCTTGAAAATGTTATTTCAAAATCTGTACTGGCCACGATGTTACAATTATATTCACACATCTGGATCCTAGCTAGAAAACGAAAATAGTTAAGGAGTATTCACCATATTTGTAAGTATTGTTGGTCGAGGTGCGGTTGCTACAGTTAAGTTCCATAGTGCTCCCTTTGGTAGAAGACGACTCTTCGAAATTTGTGTTACCAACATGAAGCAAAGAAATATACTCAACGGTGCCAGTGCCATGTTGTATTTTTGTCAAATATTTCTAACGACAGTAGTTTAGTTCTATAAATGGTATTGTAACTTACGTTTTAAAATAGCTCATTTTCATATGAGTCACAATTAAAACATGTGTATTCAAGTATGAAACAGCTGAAATTATTTCAATAATTTCTACTCGTTCTTCAATAAATTTCTACTCGAAAAATTAATTGAATGACATGTTTTTTTTTAATCCCTACCTTTTAGCAGCGATATTGTTTGGATTCTGTTTCACTTTTATACAAAGAAATAGAAACCTGATATATGTAAAGTATACAAATATACAATATAGAAACAATTTCTTTTCAATTGTAGGTATACCTTTTTGGTCTAAAATTATACATCGCAAATTGCACGCAGATCAGTCAATCTTTCTTCGCGTACAATGTAATGTGAAACCACAATATTCATAGCCATAACTTATTACCGATTTCTTTTCTTTCTCTCTCGCTTTTGAAAGAAGAGGCGGCAAACTTATAATGTGATTTATTTTTTCTCCTTATGAAATACACCAACAATATTACAACTTCTACCATCAACGATGTGGCGTTGCTACCAACAAAGACGCTCTATGTCAGAAACAAAAACGTGCAATACCTTTTTTAGTCATTTACGGGGTTTAGACAAAAATTTGTACATGATATTTTAAAGGAAACTCCCTTTTATACACTTTTTATGTTGCGAAAAGATATAGTGCTTCAAAGAAACCTTTACTTGCTGTTCAATTTAATTATTTTATAGTACATATAATATACCGTTAATAAATAACATTTTCCAAAAAATCTCTTCTTCTTTATCAATCGTTAGGGAGGTATAGTTAGCACAACAGGTGCGAAATTTAAACTCGATAGCAGTTTCTCATTACTCAAAAAATTAGCTTCTTTAATTGTTTAAGAGTTGGTCCATTATTTAAAATTGTAACAGATTTTGAAATTAACCGGCTTAGTGGTCATTTAGGGTCCATAACGTCGTCATACAGGGCGTGGGTCAGAACAACTTGCAACAATTATGTGACGGAAACCGTAAATAATACAGTAGCAATTAAAAAACGTGAACACAAGAAAAGTTGACTAATTCAGAAGTCAGTTTTAGTATTTTTTTACTAAAATTAATTCACATCGAAGTTTAAATCTTGAACATTAAATAAATTTTGTCAGAATAAGCTTCATTAAAGCTATATTCAATTGTCATATTACCATCATGTTCTATTGCCCGGTCGATATGTTTATCACTGGACGACACCTTTAATTCAAGACAAAACGTAGAGAGCTCCTCGCCAAATATTTCCATTATTGGAACCTAAAAGGTCGCAAAAATGTAATTAAAATTATGTATATAAAATTAATTGAATATTTTAAATATTAAATCAGAAAAGGATCCGTTACTTAGTCTAATAAACAATAGTTTATTGAAACATACGTATAGTGTGCGTAGGCTACGCAGGGTACAAAAGACAACTATAAACCTATGTTTTATTTCATGTAATAATTGTTTGTTATATTCCAGTATAACAAGATATTGCTAATGCATATTCCCTATTACGAAAATCAACAAAAAAAACAAAATTTTCATCTAAGAGGAATGACCACAGTTATGAGTATATTTTACCTTGAAAGCAGTAACAAGTATTATTGTTTCCTTGTAATATGAAATAAGAAGTTAATTTATATTGTTAAAATAACACATCCGATTAAAAGATTTCTTCCGCGTACCTATACGACGAGAAGGTACGTTATAACTTCTTTTAGCTCATGCTTGTACAATTCATTTAGCTCATGCAGCTTACACCAAAGGAATATGCATTACAAATTTCAAGTCTGTGTGGTTAATAGTTTCCGAGATTTCTCCATTAGTCATACAAAAGTCTTTGACTTAGATAAATAGATAGATCCTCCATGTTCAAAATATCTCTAAATAGGCCGATTTGTGAGAAATATTATAAGTATTTCTCATATCTCTTCAGGCTTTGCATTAACTTATTTTTCAGTGCCATATTCCTGATTCCTCTTTCTTTCAAATACCACGTATCCCCTTCTCTTTCTTTCCCGTGAATATCACGATTTCAGAAAACATATCCTGCTGTCTCATCGCCTTTCCGGCACTTGCATTTCGCTGTAAGTATCTCAAGCACTTCTCGCACAAGCTGAGAAGCGAAGTAAAGTCACGGCAGCTCCAGATTCAGTCTGGATGCGATTCAAACGAACTGTGCTCCAGGGACGCGGATCTTCTGACGCCGAACTCCTCACAAAAGCATTCAACTTCTCTGTCAGCGACGGACCAAAGACGGAAGGTTCCGTGTCTCGAACGACCAATATGAGAACGTAATTAACACCCGACGCAATAATCTTTTTTTCAATGCACAAACAAACTGAATGCCAACAACCGATCAATAGTCCACCAATTGTTGTCTCTTTGCAATGCTAATGATCGGCCGATCTTTATAAACTGCTCCAATTGGCACCATAATCTCCTCTCATAGACTCGTGCCAATGATATTAATTGTTATTTATAAATAAAATGAAAGTTTTTTCAGGAAACCGCCGTTTCGAGAATGTTCTATCCACAAACATTCAGGTAAGAGAAAGACGCGCTCTGACTATGAGAATATTATAAATCAACACATAAAAAACATACATTATTATAATATATATTGCGAATTAATATGTAGAGCGCTGAACATCTGGGTGAATGTTTTCATTTCGATTACATGTGAAATTTCCTCATAGAGCGATCGCGCTCCCAGGCCAACTCGTCTGCCTTAAAAAGTGTACTGGGTCTAATCTTGCGACAAACCTGCGACTATACGACAAAGTAAAGTTAAAAGAAATATGTGGCAAAATCAAACTATCAAACAACAGGCCCCGAAGAAGCCCAGATGTTCACGGAAGGTAGAGCTCAGCAATTTCTTGGTCTCGACACTTGAAGACCGATTAGTGGTCAGCACCTCGCTCCGGCCGGTTTGACACCAGGATGGATCTGGTGCTCATTTTACAGCAGATCTGGGAATAGGCTTGGGAGTCAGTCTGCATGTTCGACAGTGTTAAAAAATTTCCACCCCGGTCATTGAGTCAGTAACTCAGCGCTCTACCCACTGAGCATTAAAGCCACGTCGGCTCTAAAGTAAAAGTTGACAAAATTTCTAGAAAATATTGTCTTTAGTAATTTTTTCGTCAGATGAACAGGAACTGAGATATGAGCCCGCAAGCTACGACTGAAGTATATCTTAAGCAGAGGACCCCAAACATTTGTGTTTCGAGGAACACTTGTCTGGTTTTTCGGATTTAGGTACACCCCCCGCTCATCTAATATTGAATTTTTGCAGATTCATCAATTTCAAAAGTGTTTTTGATAGCTGGTATAGTGCTACTCACTTTGATATTTTTAATTTCAAACCATGATTTGAGAAACATAAAGATAACGTTTAACTTTTTATACATTTATTACTTGAATTCAAATTTAGTAACTATTACATAGAAAACAAAGCAAAAAGAAAATGCTTTTTGCAGAAAAGTATGGACCTAACGCTTTACAAACAAATTTTCAACATTTGGCACCAATTCATTTAGGTTTAATCTCAAATCACACTCCTCAGTGTAATCCAGCGTGTTTCTTTTACTTTGTTGGAGTTTGGCAACCGCGGTGAAACCAGATTCCACCATGTATGAAGATAGAAAATAAATTAAAAGCTTTTTTCGCCATATTCCATAATGCGAATTAAGTAACAGGAATGACTTACACATTACATACTTTTATTTAATTTACAATAAATAATCAAAGTTAATAGATTACTTTCGGTACAAAATGTATTTCAAATGAACGGTGGCGACAACCGCAGGCGGCTAAGACAAAAAGAATAGGATAAATTTTTTTGGCAGTTTGGATTAAAATAACTCATTCATATACACAATCTTAATAAGAGCCTAAAAAGCAGATTTTATCTTACGGAAAATAACACGTAGTTCGTAAGAAGGGAACAACTGAATTCGCGTGTCTTTAGAAGGTCGCACCAAACCGCGGTGAGGCATGCTCTAACCGAAAAGTGCAAGAGGTTTATGGTTTGAAAGGAAGGCAACGTTCGTGGGAGTCTCTAGGGTGTGCGCTGAGACCAGTGTTTAGGGTGCGCAGCAACAGATGTTAAAAGGATGTATATTTTAAAGGGCGGGAAACGTAATCAAATATTACGTTTTTGAGGACGATTGCGCGTAGACGATCGCCGCCAAGATGACGATTGCTGAAAGTTCGTTGAGAAACAGAAGAGTCGAAAACGCCGCTCATGGATTGGCCCGACGCGTCCAGAAACCAGTCAAATCTAGCCATTGACTAGAAACGTCGCGCAGTGGGGATTTTGATTCCAATGGGAGAATGTGTCTCATGACTGTTCAAACTTTTAGATCGTGGGTGGAAATGGTAAGTTACGTAGTAGCAGAAGACCCATTTAAGCGACTGCAACATCAAGATAACTCTCTATCGACTCAATCTGGGTTCAATTTCGTGTCAATCATCTCAGCTCACATCTCACATTTTTCGTTCGAGCTTAGAGACCATCTTACATTGTACTTCAAGAAATTTCTCACATTTTCGTTCGATCTCGTATTCAGACAGTTTAGATTTTAGAAAGTTCTTTCGTTTGAGATGCAGTTCACGTCCCAGAATATTTTCAAATCGATACTCACGTTCGGATCATAGAGTATGTTTGTTAATGCTTTTAAATTATAAGCAATTTGCTATTGTTCGTTAAAAGATATTCCAACGCTAAAACATTAGGTTGTAACAACAACTTTGTTCAAAATTCCGCCGAGTTGATCTCTTCCATCGGTCCGAAAAGGGCGCGGTAGCTCGGCTCTTGGGACTCCTGTTTCGCGGAACGAGCGGGTGGTTTTCCAAGAATGATGACGTCACCTGCTGGAGCGACTACACGCGCCATTGCCGACCTTCTGAAATGCCGTCTGGAAGACTGCTTTCCATTTTTCACATCGACTGAATCAGCTGTCAACTTGTAAGGTAGAGCGCAACAGTTGGTTCCATCCAACTATAGATAATAGGGGCAGTGGCGAGAAGAATAGTGACTTCTTAACAAATGATGAAAGCCCAAGCAGTGAACTATTGAACTTGATTATTTATTGAGAACTATGGGTAGTGATATAAAAGGAATAATCAATCCTCAATGTAATATAGTGTATTTTCCACTAAAGTATTTGTTGTTTTGTTTTGATGATAATAAATGCGTTAAATTCAGTGTACCGTTATGTCTTTTTGAGGGATGTAAAAGGGTAGTATTTTGAGTTGTGTGTTAACATTAAAATAACTGAGGTAATTTCTTTGTAACGCGTTTTTCTAGTATGAACTCCAGTATGTGTCCTTTCTTTGATCAAATAGATACAGGCACGAACCCAGAGAAGATATGACTAGCCGCAGGTGAATGAGGGCGAACCATTACACCATTACATTAACTCACGCTCATATTTTTGTTTTGTTTGCCATTCTAAATTTTATATTTCGTTTTGTTATAATACATACACTATGTGAATTATTATATTCATGAAAGCCAAAATTCTGGTCACGACCCGAGTAAATGATATCCACTATTGTGGACCCCCATTCGAATCTCATGGACATCCAAATTGGTTTTTACCGACCAGGCTCCCTCGCAGGTCGCAGTCGACCCCTGGGGTATTTGGTGGTTTATGGCATGTGTAACATTATACATCCTTTTTTAGCGTAGCTCAAACAAAACGTCCGCTGTGAATCCTGTGTGGACAAAGGTCATGTTTAAAATTATCAATATCAAGAGTACTAATTTAAAAAAAGAGTTTATTGCATATGTATATTCCGTCGTGTTACGTCAGTCATAAATGTGTATCATCATATTCACCACTTCAGAATTTTGTTTGTTACCGCAATTTTCATTACCGTTTGTGTTACATCAAAACAATTATCAGTATAAATTAAGGAAACATCACCAAACGTTTCTTGTGTACACGATAGTTCCCTCATAAACTAATTCCTTCAAATTACTTGTCCTTGATTGATTGACCCGCAAAGAAAATTTATGGAATGGATATGAATCATAAATAAGGAACACTCGATTGAAGCAGAAATGTCTTTTTTCTTAAATATTACCATTTTAAGTCAATACTTCAAGCTCCTGATTCTCATTCAGCCAAAAAAACACACGCTAAACAAGAACTTAAAAATAAATTGTTCTTTGATAAGATATGTGATGAAATAAGGGACACCAATTTCGATGTATTCACTAGACAAACAGAAAAGAGACGGCAAGAAAGTTCAAAATGTACCGTAATATTCTTCAATTTTCAATAATGATACATTTTTCCTTAGAAAATTTGTGATATGTTCCTAAAAGATATATTAATACGGATTCGTTCTATTTGCATCTCCATGGTTCTGGAGTACCTTTTTTTATCTTGCCTTTTACAGATCATTTCCATTTGTTTCTATGGAACATTTGTTTCTTTAAAACTGTGGGAGAGCAATTGAGATTTAATTTATGGATGTTGGTCCATATCTCCCTCAGAATCCTTGCATCCACATGGTGCGAAGTGATGACCGATTTGTCCTTAAAGTGGCATGTGCCAAGGTTACACCTCTCGTTAGTGAATGCTGTATGGTGTCTTGGTATTATTCCTTGCTTACGTGAACATATCACTGTTATGAAGACGTCTTCCATGTAGGATAGACTCGTACGAAGAAATTGATTGTTCAATGAGCAATTGCATTCGCCGATATCACATAAACGCTTCAAAACGGATAGATTGGATACTTTCTGGGCGAGTACATGTACCACGAGACATAATGGTTGGTGTCGTATTCATTGTCCGGAATAACGTCTTTGAATATTTTACGCAACAACAATGGACGGTATGCCATTATCTTCTTTGCCACTTCAGAGAGCGTCATTGATTTTATGCAACTCGTTAGATCGCGTTTTCGTTCAATCCTACGTAAGAACAGCAAAAGCGAACGAATGTTGACAAACATATCATCGTCTGATTTCATGACAAAGCGAGTGCCAGTGCATTTCGCAATAACACACTTCTTAAGGAACACAGACTTTACAGTAAGATTCCACTGTGTGTCTATGAAGGGCTCTTGGGTTATATCTTCAAAACGGTAATTCTCGTTGTTTCAAATTCAACTTCCTGGGAATCGGGATGTGGAGTTCCGATTAAAAAAGCCACCTGCACTTTTGCATTCCTCGCCTCACGTACCCCAAGTGCCTCGAATGGTAGCTCCAGCTTCAACGTGGTCGAGAGCAGAGCAAAATTTCATAAGGAGGTAATTGATTACCTCAAGACTACGTCGGTAAAGTTTGGTAAAGTTCGATCAAGTCAAGACTACGTCGGTAAAGTTCGGTCAAGTCAACACTACGTTAGGGCAGTGACTTACGACACGTTACGCCAAAGATGATAATTTTCTAAGCATGATGAGGCTTGGGTCGCTTATGAAACGTTTGAATCGAAACGACATTAACCTGAATTTTAGTGCTTCTCGTTTTCAAGTGCGTCTGAGGAGTCTATTACGTCTAACAGTAATTCTTCAAACGATAGTAAGTTAATAAGTAGTTTGCACCTTTCTCGGGGTACAACACGATTTGTAGTCTATAGTTGGGAGGCTGAATTCATTAAGTTTCGAAATTTTTATAACGTGCCACAAATTGCCGAAACATGTTGTAACAGAAATTTTGATAAAGAAAAATTTAACGTAAATTTTTCAAAACATTATACCTTCTTGGTAGGAGTAGACATTAATTAAAGATTTAAGAAATGGAATTAATAACTATAGCAAGTGGGTGGTACTCCATAGAATTATATGTACATATAACCTCCGAAATTCACGAAATCCTTTTTTAGAGAATTATTAATTTTCCCTCTCCCTTTTAAATATACATATAAAGCAGAAGTGTATGTTAAGAGAGAACTATTAAAACCCTATCCCTGCATTAGAAGACGTAGAATAGTTCACAAACACATCACTCGATATAAGGATAATTTTCATTGTCCTGATGTGTCAACAACTCTTTGCCCAAGACACCCCTTTCTATTCCCGAAACACTAATACTTTTTTTAAATAAACTTGAATTTTTGTGCACTATTATTTACATATTATTTTGAGTAATAAATAGATAACACTAGGTATTTATTATAAGATTTCTTTTGTAAATACTAAATCCGGCACTCCTCATGCGCCTTTGATCGGATAGTCATACGCAGTTTACAACTGCATTTTGACAACAAATATTTATAATATTTTTGTTTATTTATTTATAAGTTGTTTTTACAAAGACGAAAAACAAGTATACGCCAACAAAATAATAATAAAATATCATAATACGCGATGTGCAAGTAAAATATCGGTCGTGTTGAGGACGTTTACTTGGGAACATAATTTGCTCCCTGGAATTTGCAAACGCTAAAACAGATGCCATTTCTTCTATTCTTGCGACAAATTTAGGAACAACGTTCAGACTTGGAACATATGTTAAATACACGTGATCTAAGGCCAAGTCAAATTTGCGACGGACTGAAACTCGAACCCGGAATAACGTAAACTTACCTTCTCGCCGTAGAAGACGTAAATTTACCCTCCCCAATTAAGTACTTGAAAGTTGTGAGTTAAACATTGTATTTATCGTAAGCCACGTAAGTATGTGGAAACCGGGTAAAAGCGCTCTTCCAGCATAGGAAGCTAATTCCCCGTGTGGGGTGTGACACATATCTACAGGAAAAGGAGAGGTGGAGGTTATGTATGGGCTTCGGCATCCGAGGCGGGTGGATTACACCGATAGCTCACCTCTTGCCAATAGCTAGTGGTTCGAGTCCCGATCTAAAGCAATTATCTCTTCGAAAATGGCTTCTTTCCCCAAATTAGTACTCATTTGTGAGTTAAAAATGTGTAGATTATATTCATACATCTGGATCCTAGCTGAAAAACTACAATAGTTACGGGGTATTTGTAGGTTTTGTTGGTCGAGATGTGGTTGCTACCCTTCCTTGGGTAGAAGAGTTCCATAGAACACCCTTTCGTAAAAGACGACGCTCTGAAGACTTCGTTACCAACATGAAGCAAAGAAATATGCTCCACACTACCAGTATAATGGTGTCTTATTGGAAGTTATATTTAGCGACAATTGTTTGGTGCTATAAATGGAATTTTTATGTACATGAGAAAAAAGCTTATCTTTATGTGAGTCACGATTCAAACAAGTTTTCAAGGTATGAAATAGTTGAAATTATTTCAATAATTTTCAACTTTTTAACTACAAAATAATACTCATATGCCATTTTTTAATCCTTACCTTTCAACAGCGATATGGTCCGGATTCTGTTTCACTTTTTTACGAAGAAATATATTTTGGTATATACAAATGTATCTTGATGTATACAAATGTATCATGATATATGTGAAATATAAAAAAATGTATAGAAACAAAAATTCCAGTTTTGTTTTCAATTGTAGTTATGTATTTGTGGTCTAAAATAAGACATCACAAATTGCACATAGATCAGTGAATCATTCTTAGCATAGCATATAATGTGAAACGACAATTTTCAGTCATGTCTTATTTCTCATTTCTTTCTTTTTCTTTCGATTTTTAAAGGAGGGGCGGATAACGAATAATGTGAAATATTTCCTCTTCTTAGGAAATTCAGCAATCATATTATGACTTCTCCCATCAACGTTGTGACGTTGCTACCAACAATCACGCTTTAAAACAGAAAAAGAACTTGAAATAATAGTTATTTTTTGCGATTACGTGGTACATCCTTAAAAATATGCCATATGATATTTTAAAGGAAAGTGCCACAATTATACTCTTTTCTTGTTACGAAGACTTACAATGCCCCAAAGAAATCTTTTCTTGCGGTATTATTTCAATCATTTTATAACAATTATATCTTTATGTCAAAAAATACTTTACAAAAAAACTCGTCTTCTGTATCAATCTTTAAGAAGGTACAGTTAGCACCAAACGTGTAAAATTTAACTTCGAAAACTGTCTCTTATTATTAGCTTCGTTATTTGTTAAAGAAATAGCTCATTATTGCAATAGCTTCGTTATTAAATTAGTTTCGTTAATTCTTAAAGAAATAGCTCATTATTGCAACGTGTAACAGAAGATTGAAATAACCGGTCTAGTGATACATTGTCTACTACAATAAACGTCCATTTCATAATTAAACTAAAAAAGGAATCAAAGACTTGATAAGTTTTATGGACGAAGCTCCTAAAATAAACTTTTAAATAATCCAGCAAAACGAAAGAACGTTTTGAATGAATCTAGAGGGCGCGCGTAAGATTAAAAAAGACCAATTTTCTGGTACTTTTCTGATTCTGGTGCATACAACACAGATATCAATCGATATCACTGTTAAACCGCAGGTGCAAGAAGCCTTTACGTCAGTTCAAAATAGTACTTTTTTTAATTCCTCGTCCTCATTTATCAGAGAAAATGCTTGTAAGAATCGAAAATCACTTTCAAAATAGCTTCTCCCACAAATATACATCACGGTTATACTTATCCACATTTCCCTCTTTTACAAAGTAAGCTATACTGACTAAAACATCGTTAATCACAGTCTAGGTCACTACAACTTGCATTTAAAAAAATCATAATATCTCTTTTTTTGTGTCTTAATATTCAAATGAAACTACTTGAATAGAACATATAAACGTTGTTTAATAACAATGTGCATGAAGTCGTAAAAAATATTGTAGCTATAAAAGGAACCGTGTTGCACTAGAAGAATCTTGAGTAATTTAGATGGTCAGTTTAATGTTTTACTACAAAAAAAATCATTTTTAAGATAAATTTCTAAATCTTATTAAAATTTTGTCGGAATTAGCTACATTAAATATTCATATAGCAATAATGTTCAATTCCCCAGTCGTTATGTTTATCACATGCCGACGCCTTCAATCTAAATCCAAACGTTGTAAGCTCCTTAACAAATATTTATATTACGCGACCTAAAAGGTCGTAACTCTTTAGATAAATTTAAGCACATAAAGTTAAAGTTTCAAAGTTTCAAACAGTAAACGATCTTTTAGTTAGTCAAACACACATAAGTTCATTATAAGATAAGATAATCCTAATGCTTATTCCCCGTCATGAAAATCAACAAATTTAAAATTTTATATAAGAAGAATGAACTTTTACCCAGCTATAAATATATTTTACCATGAAAACTATTATGTTTTCTTGTAGTACGCAATAAGAAGTTAATTCACGCTGTAAAAACAACAAAACCAATTCATATATTTCTTTCTTCTGCACATCACGGGGATAAGATACGTTATAACTTCCAGTCAGGTGAAAATGGTGACGAGCCAGGAATCGGACCCAAAAACCCTGACTTACACCGCTGGGATGTTAATCACCACACCACCTATTCGCCTTTTATAACTTTTCACCATTTGCGTAGTGCTTAACACCTCTGATATCAAAGCAGGAATACTGGGTTCGATCCCCGTCCCTTCGTCATTTTCACCCGAATGAAAGAAAACAACAAAACTAATATACGAATGTCTAAAAACATCGTCAACTAAATTATAGTATTTTTTTTTCAATTTCAGTTTGTTTACTCTGTAACGAATCCGATGGTAGAAGCTAAAATAGAAAGAAGTCGCCAAATAACAATTGTAAATTTCGAATATCCGAACCCAATATGAACTTGATTACGTGATCATGGCGCGTATCACCTTATCCATGTCAAGGTGTACAAGAGGACGGATACGAGTGATCGCGTATTTCCCACAATAAAGCAAACACAGACAAATAGCTCCTCTAAATTTTGCTGTGTTAGCAAAAATATACAAATACGCAACGGTACATGATGCACCGGAATAAATCATGTTCCCGCAACTTTGTGTCGGACGATGTACATTGCAGTGCCTTTGAACTTGGTTGATTTCCTTTTCCTGACGACGCCGTGTGGGAATCTCCCACACTCAGCACTGACGAATAGAGTCGCACTGGCTCTAGTTACTCATTGAGGTGAAAAGTTACTGGCCATTTACCAATATTTCACGATTAGGAAGGGAAACACAGGACAGCCTTGAGCATTAATAGGTCGTCCGTTCCAACAATGCGAGATAAGACAAATTTCGGACAAGGCGTACTCCCACAATCACCGAAGAAAAGATGTCAGAACAAACTAACAGAAAATCGTGAGACCTGCACACTAACTTATACGAATCACTTCTATAAATGTTTCCTTTAATTTTATTCGAATGGTTCTAAACAACAATATGAGTTATAATTATGAAAAACATTAATTTAGATATTTTAATGATTTAACTCTACCAGCGCTAAAACTACCTTCAGTTATTAAAAGATTTGTGACTAGCTTATAATGTCAACTGTTTTACAAATATGGGTCCAACGTAACTCGCCTCCTCGTGGTGTACCCTGGATAACGCAAAATGAGTTACTCCTCAGCGCCTCCTACCGTNTAACGCAAAATGAGTTACTCCTCTGCGCCTCCTACCGTGCTACAGCAGAGCCAAACAGATGTCCATGCAAGATTACCAACAAATGGCCCTTCTCAAGGCCTTAACGACGCCTCCCGGCAGACTCATCGCTGTTTAAATGTACTTTTTTGGAACGCCNTACTTTTTTGGAACGCAGGCGGACTGAGCTCCTCGAAGTTCAGCGAGCTGAAGATTTTTATTCTCGATCACGACATTGACATTTTTATTGTTACCGAAGCCGGCGTCGCATCTGACAATGTACAGTTTTATCAGCTGAGCGGCTTTACTTTTCACACCCTCCCCCGAGGTAGACAAGTAGCGTCTGGAATGATCGTAGGAATCACAAATAATATAGCTTCGAACTTCGACATCATTCATCAAATAAGCGCAGAGGACAAATTAGAAGCAATCAAAATTGATGCGTGACTCAACAAAAACCATTTCCGGATCATTGGGGTATATAACCCCCCTAACAACATGTTCGACCGTCTACTCCTAGAACAAATCATCACGAACCGAACCATAGTCATAGGCGACTTTAATGCCCCGTCAACTCGATGGGGATACCAACGTACATCCTCAGTGGGAAGCTCTGTCGAAACCTTCATCGACAATTGTTCATTGAACCCGATAGATACAGGCCCCACCTTCCTGTCCTTCTCAGGACAACTCAGCAGACCGGACCTCGTAATGCCCCACGCCAACCTCTTCGACAGGTGTCAACACAAGCTGCTTGATGACCCTTCTGGCTGTGGACACCGAATTGTTATTGCCTCAGTAGAACCTATGATAAAGGTCCCAAAACAAAGGCCACTCACGAGATGGAATTTTCGCTAAGCCAATTGGAAAGCATATGCCGACGAAACCGATGCGCTACTCACCGAAGAGATACTATCTCTTAACCCCCAACTCACTTTCTCAAAAATAACAGATGCCATCCTAAGCGCAGCCACCAAACATATACCTAGAGGACAAGTGAAAAAGTACTCTCCTTT
>NNCF01127946.1:2227-30493 GCA_002313205.1 Laupala kohalensis | reverse complement strand
GGAGGAGGGCTCGGCCGACCACCTGCCAAGATGCAGCGCTCTGGAGTCTGCCGATGACGACTTGTATGGAAAAGCCAAGCTCTACTGGGATGCACGGCGCCTAATGGCCTCTCTGCCAAGGGCGGGCGTTGGATAAAGAAAGAAGAAGAAGTTTTACAAATTAACTAAAAGTTAAAAATTTAAATAAAATGTTAACTCGTTAATAACCGGTTAATACTTCTCTCCTTCGCAATTGTTAGCCCAATTAAGAATAAAATTTTATCAACTGTCAGTCAAAACGTATCACTAAACCAATTGGTCGATCTTCTTAAAGCAATACATTCGTTAGTATATTGTGCTATTATAACACGTAACTATTTTTTTTTCGTTATTTAAAAGTTGGACATTTTTTAATATATAGGTTTTCTTGATGTATTAAACCATCACTTTTAATTGCAATCATCTAATTGAAATGGTCGACGAGGTAAATTTTCCAAGATGAAATCCCAATAACTACATATCACTTTGTTTATTTAAATCGAATTCAGATATTTTAGCCATTTAATTCTACTTACGCTAGTTCAACCAACGTTCACATGTTTTGCACTCGAACTCTTCTCACTCACAACATTTGCTCTCCGTATTTACGATTCTGTTCTTCTCCGTTGGGGTCACGATTTTCTTCTTTGGTCCCATTTCCTGGAGATAAATAGCTCTCTCTTGTGCGAAATGGAGACAATCCCTTAACACTTGTGTGGGTGTTTCCTCTCACAGTCCACAGGTACTATTCATTTTCACTATTCTAAAGCGATGCAAATATGCAGAGAAATCCCCGAGACCTGTTAGAAATTCTAACAAAGTCTATGTGCCACACATAAAAACAATTGTGCCAGTTGTTACGACAAATCGTTTAAGAAATAGAAGAAAAATATTTAATATCTATTGTCTTGACTGATGAGCAATTCGCTATAAATCTAAGAGTATAAGAAATAGTTAATATGCTGTAAAGGAAATATCTCAAAGAATATAACCCGTATATAATTTTTTATATTATTATTAAGAAAAATATTATGCACAAAATGTAAATTTCAATAACTAATGATTGTTGGAAGTTTAAATTTTACCGAGGGATGTGAACACACCACATCCACCAAATGACAAAAGATCCCTGCAGCTTAATGGCAATTGAAAAATGAAAGTGGGCACTTAGTGTGCATTTGTTAGTCTCACCACTATGTACACGGTAATGTTGACTTTTGACCTTCATAGCAATTGAACTATCCATAGAAGGTACATAACATATTATTAATGCATTTGCTTTGACGTTATTAGTGATTTTTCTTTGTTTCTTTTTTTTAACTTATAACTTTATTTACATGCCTAATTTTACGAATAACATTCAATCTTTTTTGTGGTTAATCTTAAAACATATAAAAGTGAGACTGCTAAAATGGCATCAAATGAATCCCTGATATTTTCATTTTATTGATGCTGAGGGAGTGTTAAATTCTCAGTAAAGAAATATTGAACCATGTGACTGAGACGTCCTTTGTTCCTTCTCTAAAGCATTACATATAAATTTTTCTAAAAAAATGTATTCGAAAAACAATGTCTTAAAATTAAAAATACTTCTGAGACAAGTGTTAGCTGTTACGCGTAATCTAAGCGATGAAACATAAAATTATTGTTGAAAAAATTACTTTTTGAGATTATTTTGAGGAATTAGTCATTGTCGAGTTAAATACAAAATAGACGGGAGCGAGAAATTCATTTTATTGTTACAAATTTGTATTGCAATTTCTTAAAATTTAAATTCAGTTAAAATTGAAGGGTTAAAATAGTTTCAGATAAAACATAAATATATATATATATATTTGACATCAAATTATATTTTGAAAAGTTTGTTTTTAATTTTCAAACATTCTAATTGAATTACTCGTATAATGCTGCGACATGTTGTAATGTTGCATGGCCAAAATTCCTGTCTACCAGAGTATTGGTTTTTAACAGACCCAAAACAAGGAACCCTGCAGATGTTCTGCAAAAGTCTCTCTTTCTTCGTATAATAACTGGCAGGTAGTGACATCTTAAATGTAAAAAAAGAAAACAGCGACTGATTTCTCTCAAACTATGACACATACAATACATGCAGTATGATAATCCGTACTTACATTGAGTTTCAACAATTTACATCACATCATAATGTTTTATTTTTTCGTGTTCGTGAATGTACGAATGTTCATACCATAAAAGTTTCAGTTCCAATTCAATACCACATTTCATTTATATTTTGAATTACATGTAGCTGGGCATTAACCCCTGTGGGACGTTAAACTCTCTAATGTCGTGGACTGTGCGTTACATGCCCTGGTATTCACTCTCAATGAATTGATCAGTTGCGTCTACAATGTTTACAGAAATACATATTTTTATTTCCTGCTGCCGTAATATTAAACTCAGTTCGGCATAAAAAAATTATTATTGTAGTTTATTTTAAACTTTTGACATACAGTAGAAGACTTTTTATCTGAAATAGATGCAACTGACAAATTCATTGAGCACCGTTGGGAACCACGGAAAACCAACGGTCAGGACACAAAGACTGTACTTGGAAAAGATATTTACAAGAGACTATATTCACAAAAGACATTTTCAAAATTAGTCTCGTAAGACAATAGTCTATAAGAGCAAATAGCGTGAGTGGAAATACTCTATTTGAAATAACCATTAGTTGACAAAAGAGACATACAATACAGACACATAACTTGACGTGTCGTTTGCTCCTTGATTCGTGTTAACGTGATGCAATCGTAGGATCTTTTGGAATGAAAATATATTTTTCTCGAGAACCTCGTATTAAACGGCGAAACGCATAACCTATCTGGGTCTCGATTCCAAACTGACAAGTTGAAAGGGATTCCACTGTGGGTAAGTATAAAAAGAAGGCAAAATTATGAAACTTTGCTCAATGAAAATGGAACCTACGACACAGAACATGAAGGGTAACGCACTGCGGTTATTAGTTAATCGTAAAGAACTAAAAATAAATTCGATTATTGTTTTAAACGTAATAACAGAAAGTTCGCAAAAGCTTTCTTGACCAGATATTATTTATTGCTAGATATTGGTACACGGTTTGTACACCGTGTAGCCATCTTTTCTACTTCGTCATAGTACATACGTGTAATGATAAGTGTACTTTGCGTTATGTTGGCAGTACTTTCAAATTTCTGAAATCTATCGCAAGTATCGACCATCAAATCAATTTACTCGCTCTTGCAGCCCTAATGTGTTCTTCCTCAATCGAGCCAGAAAAATCAATATTACCTTCTGTTTTAATTTCTCGTGTTATTAACTTCTATTTATTTACAGAATATTCTCGCTTTTGTGACGTTTATTTGCATATTACGTAAATTCGTAGAAGTTGGCAATTCGTCTTAGACAGTCATTTTGCATGACAGAGTACAATTGAGCGCAGACCACATCTCCCAACGAAGGCGGATAGTTTCCAGAACTTCTTCTTACTATGCAATTTCTTCACACATAATAGATGATGTTCTGATAATTTTTTAGTCATACCAGCTTTTACCAAGTTCTGCACCGCTTTGTCGAAATTGGCATAATAAGAAGAAGTTATTTATAAAACTTTTTTTTTGTAAATGTTACATCCGCCACTTCCCACGACCCCTTGATCGAAATTAAAGGATGGTCACTTGCTTGCCAACGAAGAGTAACTTTGTTTATTATCCCCCACGTGGTCTTACGTAGTTTGGAACAGTTTTTTCAACAAATATTTATAAAATTTGTTTATTTTTTCATTAATTGTTAATATATAGAAGAATATCAAGTATACGCCAACCAAATAATAAGAAATTATAATTACACGCGATATGTAAATAAAATTACTTTCGTGTTGAGGACGTTCACTTCCAAACGTAAATTGCTCCACAGTAATTTGCAAACAATAAAACAGATGTTAATTGTTAATTATTTTTAGTTATCAGAATTTGTTAATTAAAAATGTGTTGATTCTATTCACACATCTGGATGCTCGCTAGAGATCTAAAATAGTTAAGGGGTACTCACCATATTTGTAGGTATTGCTGGTCGAGATGTGGTTGCTACAGTTGAGTTCCATAGTCCTCCCTTTGGTAGAAGAGGACGCTCTGAAGACTTCGATACCAACATGAAGCAAAGAAATATGCTCCACGGTGTTAGTGACATGGTGTATTTTTGGGAATTATTTCTAACGTCACATGTTTAGTTCTATAAATGGTATTTTAATTTACATGTTAAAATAGCTCATTTTTATATGAGTCACAATTAAAACATGTGTTCAAGGTATGAAATAGCTGAAATTTTTTCAATAATATTTAACTCGTCCACGACTATAAATTTAAATGACATGACATTTTTTAATCCTTACCTTTTAACAGCTATATAGTCCGGATTCTGTACCTCTTTTATGCGAAGAAATATACTTCGATATATGGAAATATATCTTGATATTTAGAAAAAAATCTTGATATATAGAAATATATCTTGATATATGTAAAGTAGACAAATATATAATATATAGAAAAAAATTCCAGTTGCTTTCAATTGTACGTATGTCTTTTTGGTCTAAAACTTCACATCACAAATTGTACGCAGATCACTGAATCTTTCTTCTTATACAATGCATAGTAAAACGACATTTTCATAGCCATAACTTATTTCTGATTTCTTTTCTTTCCTTCACGCTTTTGAAAGAAGAGACAACAAACTCATAATGTGAATTATTTTTTCTCCTTATGAAATACAGCAATCATATTACAACTTCTCCCATCAACGTTGTGGCGTTGCTACCAACAAAGACGCCCCATGTCAGAAAAAAAAACACTTAGCAATAACTTTTTTAGTCGATTACGGGGTACAGGCACAAAAATTTGCTACATGATATTTTAAAGGAAACTGTCACATTTATACACTTTTGATGTTGCGGATAGATACAGTGTTCCAAAGAAACCTTTACTTGCTGTTCAATTTAATATTTTATAACACATATATTATACCGTCAATAAATAACATTTTACAAATAAAACTCGTCTTCTGTGTCAATCGTTAAGAAGGTAAATTTAGCACATCATGTGCGAAATTTAACCACGATATCAGTCTCTTATTAAAAAAAATTAGCTTTGTTAATTGTTAAAGGGTTAGTCCATTATGGAAATTTTAACAGATGTTGAAATTACCCGGTCTAATGGTCATTTAGGGTCTATAACGTAGTCATACAGGTCCAAGGTCAGTACGACTTGCAACAATAATGTGCAGGATGCCGTGAATCATACTGTAGCAATTGAAAAAACGTGATCAGGAAGAAAGTTAAGTAATTAAGAAGGTCAGATTTAGTATTTGTTGACTAAAATTATTTCACTTTGAAGTTTAATTCTTGAACATTATTGAAATTTCTCAGGATAAGCTACTTTAAAGCTATATTCAATTCTCATACTGCAATCATATTAAATTGCCCTGTCGTTATGTTAATCACCTGACGACGCATTCAATTTAAATCCAAATGTCGTGAGCTCCTCACATAATATTTATAATATTCACCCCTAAATGGTCGTTAAATTTTAATTAAAATTTAGCCTATAAATTTAATTCAATATTTCAAAATTTAAATCAGTAAAGGATCCTTTACTTAATTAAATGAACAATAGTTCATTGTTACATATAGTGTACAAAGGCTAGACAGGGTACAGAGAACTAGACAGGGTACAGAGAAGAGGAATGAGCTTCTACACAGCTATGAGTATATTTTATTTAGTCNTATATATATATATATATATATATATATATATATATATATATATATATATATATATATATATATATAATATTCTTAATTAACATTAAATAACATGAGTATGAGGACGATTAAAAATATTTCGAAAGTGAGCGAAATTGTAACGGACTTTCTGTTCGGTAAAGGTAAAAATGGACTGCCGTTGGAAAAAGGACGCTGGGGTTTATGGTGTATTGTTTGGACGGACAGTATAGAATTTCAGGGAAAAGAAGAGTGGTCGCGTACGACGCATGTTTTTTCGGTTAAAAGTAGGAAGAAGATAGGAAATTTACTAATACTCAAGAGATGGCGTCGTACAATTTAAAAGGAAAACCAACGGAAAAATTATAAGAAAGATGTTAAAGGACGCTAGTAACAAAACTTTAGGGTGTTAGAGGCCAGAGAGGCAACGGTCAGAGAAGCACATGTTGGGTGTGGGGTGAGAGGTACCCTCCCTTTACAAATTGAAATGGGCGAAAGGGTCAAAAGTAGACCAAAGAAAGCGTGGGTGCGGGAAGATTTGATCCACATACGGAGGGGTTTGAGAATCCGCTGAGGGACAACGACAGGGATCATAAAGCAACGACCGTTGACTGCAGGCGTCGCGGACGGTTAAGGAAGAGACACACAGAAAACAAAGCGAACGACTGTTAAAAGGTTCGAAAACTTTTTAAATTTAGTTGTTGTTATTCCAGACAAAAACGTTGAATTCAAAATTATGGAAAAGTTGGTGGACGTAGAGGAAACCGTTGAAGGAGAAAAATTTTATGGAAAGGAGCGATCGGATTCGTTATGAACATGTACTAGGTGTTAAAAGTCCAACGTGAAACGATGAAGAAAGAAGAAATTCGTGGTTACTTGCTAGAAGTAGTTATGTTTCAAAAAATGAGATGTCACGTGAGATGACTTCGGGGGGATCGAGTGGGAGGTGAGCCGATAAAACAGGTCGCCGAGAGGCTCGAATGATGATTATTAGCTCATTGATTTTACGTCAGATTTTGCGTTTTTTAAGTATCTTTTAGACGCGTTTTATTTTGAGTTACTCTGAAGCACGTCTCTCTGAGTCGCATTAGTTGCGACCAACACGTTACTTGTCGTCTGAGATTCGGAGTTTTTATTACGAATTTTTTCGTGATTAAAAGATTTGTTTCTGAGATAGATTCTGAGAGACAGTCCGACAAAATGTCTCGATTTTCAATTCTAAAGTTTCAGATAAATAAGTTTTGATCACTATTTAATTTCAGTACTTGCGCAGACTCGAGATTAAAGATGTTTGTTTCCAGAACAAGTTAGAGAACCCACTAATTACGTTGTTGAACGAGTAACGATCGGCGATATTAGGAAGTCGTGTTACAAAATTCTTTTGTAAATGAGCAAGACGATGAGGGTGGAACGGAACTTCCAAACGACGGGTCCATGTCCGCTTCTTCAACAACAATCAACGCTGACCGTGGACGTGGGCGCCAGCTGGCATTTAAATAAGAACGCATTCCCGCAAGCTGAGACTCAATCAGCGCATCCTCACATTCACTGATGCTTAGATTATTCTGGTCATCAAAGCATGAAGGTAACCTGTCGAAGCTGGGGCTCCTAGAAGTTAAAGCAATTTAGTGGTACCGATCGTAACAAGTGCTTCGAACAAGAAATGTAATGGTCCATGATCAGAACTCTTGTATTTGTATAAATAACAAAGGCATCAAGTATACTGAGCAATTATGATGATGTCTTCCTTTATTAAATTCAATCAATATTTTTTTAGTTTGACTGGTTGTTAATTAACATTCCTAAATTTTCAGAGAAATAGTAATGTTGGTTTTATTTGTGTTTCTGTGTGAAATTTGGAGTGCTTTTTGTCTGCATAGTAATGTATTTTGAACACCAACATTCAGGGATAGAAAAAAGTTAGTATGAGCAAGATGACGATGTAATATAATAATGCGCTAAGAAAGACGTTGTATTAAACTTCGAAACGTGAACATAATGACGTCTTTTCATTTTTTGACCTTCTTCCCCAGTGCTGGTCGTAAAAGTATATAATTTGGGAATTTGTCAATAGGTTTCTTCATTTGGAATTGGGTAATTTATTTATTTCTTGACATTAGAAACAAGGACATTTCTTAAAAATTTTTATTCTTTAACTTAAATTATTTGGATTCTTGGCATTAATTTAAAAATGCATAATAATACAAAAATCTTTGGTTTTAAAATCAAGAAATATAATTATTACCTAAATCCAAATAAAGAAACGTACGAAAAAATTCCGAAAAATACAGATGCGATGCGAATACGAAGATTCCAATCGATGGGACATTTAGAAAGACTGGACCCCAAGAGAGTAACACACAAGATTCACACTTTTAAAAAAACACACCAGGCGAAACTGGTGCAAACAAAATGAAAAGGACCTTGAAGAAACTTCTAATTTACAAGATTGTAAAGTAATTAGAAATAAATACTAAATCACGGGGTTTCGAGGAGGAAAAGAAAACGACCACACAAAATACATGGTCTGAGCAAAGAAAATTGACACACTCCTTCCGTATCAGACATAACTGGACTAAAAAGAAGGTCAATAAATATTAATTCCGCTTGGACCTAAACGACAAATTCGCGAAGAAGAAGATGATGTAAAATATGAAAAAGACGAACAAAGAAGAAAAAGAGAAAGATGAAGATGTATTAATGACATTCCCGAAAATATAAAAATCCGCCTCTACTTAAGATAAATTAGAGAAAAACCGGGGCCTAGACGGGGCAACAAAGATAATGAACACAACAGCGCCGAAGATGTGTACAATTAAAAATAATATACAATCAATATTATATAATCCATAAATGAATATGAATATATTCTTTTATTAGGAAATTTGTAATTGCTGTGATGAAGTGCGTTCATCGCTGGTGGTGTTTTAATGAACCATATGTCTTACCATAAGTGGTCACACATCCACTATCCTCAATTCCAAAACGAGATTACTCACAAATTTCAGCATTATTCGTCTCTATTTCTCCCTTTGCAATAATTGTCGTCACTAAGCGCAACTGGATAACCGTGTACAAAAGTTTAAGCAAGCAAAACTTCAGAGATCAGTTGCTACAAAGATATTGCATACTAAGAGGTCCACCTTTGACTGGAGCATTACAATGATTTGTTAGTGTTGACAAATAAGGTGTTACAGAATTTCAAATTTCCAGTTGTAGAACATATTCATTCTGGAGCTAATTTTAAATGTATCTACCGTTTGAATATTTTTAAAAATGTAAACACTAATTGCTGGCTTCATACGACTCCGAAAAGTTTTCGATTCGGATTATAACAGTAAACCCGAAACGATAAGACAAAGTCCCTCTTTAAGCAGAATTTAATAGAGATTACATGTAAATTATACCTCTCAATGTTCATGAAAAATTTTATTTAGATAATTAAATATTATTTCCCTCTCCTGCATATTTATTTATGAAGCAGTCGTGTAAGTGAAAACGGAATAATTAAAATTCCACTTTAGAAGGAACAGTCGAGTTCAAAAACTGAATTTTCGCAATAAGTCTAATATTGATCGTCTTTGCATGACAAGCACTTAAACAAAAATACCCAATATTTTCAGAAATATTTTTGAATATTTCCCTTCTAAGAATATAAATTTTATAAATAAATTTATTATCTTTAAATCTGTGGTAAATAGCATTCGCATGTGTAATTGTTTGTACAATAGAAAACAATTTACTAATTTTATCAAATAAAATAATATAAAGAGACTTTCCATCTTCATAGAAATAAGGTATTTCATTTTCTTTGTGTAAGTTTTTTAAAACATTTGTATTTTAAATTGTTCATTTCTTGTTTCTGGAGTGTAACTAAGTTTATAATCCCCCACCTGGTCGTTTCTTGTTTTCTTTTTCTTTACGATGCAGTAAATTTTTTTATTTAATTAAAAGTAGTTCTATTTAATTGGAAGTAGTTCATTTGAAGGTAAAGTTAATGAAGTTAGTGAGCACAATTTAGCAACATTTCAAATAAAAACGCCGTGAATGCTGTAAGAAGCCCTGTGCAGAGTAGTGTGAAAGGTTCCCGTAAATGTTCCAGAGACAGATATTTTAAGTTAAATCCATTTATTGAGAATTTCGAATCGTTAATTTATTTTGAAGTAACTTAATAAATATTAAATAATTCTTAGTAATTTTTTCAGTGATACCAGCTTCTACCAAGTTCTGCACGACTTTGTTGACTTTGGGAGTCAGTGCCCAACCTATCTACAGGGAAAGAGATATACGAAGGAGTGGAACAGCACTCCTCTGCAATGCGAATGTTAAGATTCCATTCGTCCCAGTAAAAACTCATCCGCATTAAAAAGAGCTTTGAATCCAAAATGACATAATGTTCGCTTTTGTTGTCAGAGGTAAGAAACCAGTCTTTACGGTCAGTTTTATGTAATTTATACCACAATTGATTTATGGTATCTTTGGCATCTTCGGGTGGCACAAAAATGTCAGAATATTCATGTGCACCATAAATTTCTTTAGCATAAGTGTTTATTTGCTCGAGTGTATCCATTTCTGCACCTTTTTCCGGTGAAGTCAAGAAACTCGTGAAGATTCCTGTAAATGCGTTGATCATTGTCAAACTGAAAAAACTCAACCATATCAGCAAATACCTTTCTCGTTTGTCAAAAGACTCGTTGATAAAGGAGTCACACGATTTTTAAAAGTGTCGTGGCAATGGAATAACGAAATATATAATTGTGAGCCAAAGCGTAGACCATGAAACTAACAGCATTTGCAATCCAAACATATGTAGAGAAGGAACTAGCGATACTTCTGAATATTGGTGATGCTCCAGGCACCGCAAAACACAAATCCTGCAATGCATGGGGGTATAAATATTCCACCGCATCTTGTGGTTCTGCGATACGATATATACCTTCACCGTAAATATCAAATTGGTCTGTGGCAAAAATTGATTGAATTTCTTGGATTGTGCATGAACCCATTTCTGTTTTAGCATATTCCATTGATATGCGGCTTTCGCTGTTGTTGAAGTGCTCCGCGAGCGTAAAGATGATATGTCCGTCACGTCCCATCGGCGTCCATTTATTTCCTTCACGATAGTTGGTAAATAAACGGATATTAACCGGCATTTCAAAACGTATCTGAAACAATAGGGTAACATATCATATCAGTCAGTTCATACCGAAACAAAGAAATTAGGCGGTGATTGATATTGGCTTGTGAACGCAGGTGAGGTCAATTAAGTATGAAGAAAAGGAATGGTCAGAAAACATAAGGCAAAAACAACAGCAGAAGATTGAAATACACGAATGAGCAGCACAAAAGAGACGATCCACATATAGATTTACGAGGCACATCCACTAAGTAAGCTCAAGTTGTATTTCTTGCCGCGGCAATATTGCAAATAAGGTTCGTTCAATGCGAAGTAGTTGCTTTGAAGGAGATGACGACATTTGGGTTATGTTTTTCTTGTATACTCTTTGTAGTGCTTGGTTTCAATGGGGAAGTTGATTGAGAACCCCGTCAGGTGCGAGAGAAAACCACTATACAATATATATCGTCTCAGCAACGAAAACAGACAAATTTCTACCGAATGAGAGATTAACTGGGCTAAAATGAAGGCCAATAAATATTAATTCCGCAAAGCCCTAAACGACCAATTCGCGAAGAAGGAGATGATGTAGAAGACGAAAAAGACTAACAAAGAAAAAGAAGATAAAAAAGAAGATGTATTAACAATATAAAAAAATTCATTATATATTATGAATATGCATGATAAATTAAAAGTCGTTTCTATGTTGCTCATTTTTTTATTGGTATTAGAAAGCTTTTTCGGCTGCATAGCAACCATCATCAGTAACATACACTGAGTGTTAAGGAATATTTTTGGCGAATGGTTTTTGAGCCAAGTATATTATGAATATATTGTATGATTAGGGAATTTGTATTTGCTGTGATAACGCTCGTTTATAGCTGGTCGTGTTTTAATAAACCACAAGTCTAGCCATGTGTATCTTCAATTCCAAAACGGGATTGCTCCAGAATTATACGACTTCATTTCTCACTTTGCAATAATTGTCCTCACTTTACGCAACTGGATAACAGTGTATACAAGTTTAAGCAAACGAAACGGAAGAGAGTTAAAACAAAGAGATTGCACACTTAGAGATTCAATTTTGACTGCAACATGACTGATTTGGTAGTGTTGACAAATTAAGTGTTATAGAATTCAAAAATTTCCAGTTAGAGAACAAATTCATTTCTGAAATAATTTTAAATGTATCTAACGTTTAAATATTTAAAAAAAACTTTTAAAGCCGACTTCATTCGACTCGTAGCGGTTTTGGGTTGGAATTATTACAGCCAACCCCAACCGATAAAACAAAGTCCCTCTTCAAGTAGAATCCAAACAACAATTATATGTAAATCATACCCCTCAATATTCATGTAAACCTTTATTAAGGGAATTAAATATTCTCACTCTTTATTGCATATTAAAATATGAAGTAGTCGTGTAAGTGAAAACAGAATAATTAAAATTCCACTTTAGATAGAAACAGTCTAAATCAAAAACTCAACTTTCGCAATGAGGCTAATCTTCATCGTCTCTGCGTGACAATCACTGTAACAAAACGACCCGTATAATTAAGAACTGATTTTGAATAATTCCCTTCTAAAAATATAAACGATATAAATAAATTTAATCACTTCAAATCTGCGGTAAAAAGCTTTCGAAGTGTTATTGCTTCTATAATATTAAAGAATTTACTGATTTTATCAAATAAAATAATGAGACTTTGAATCTCCACATAAAAATTGTTTTGCATTGAACGCCAATGTTATAGTACTAGAGATACTGATTAATTTCCTTTCTTCATGCTTGTTGGTTTTTAAAAATTATATTTAAAATTGTTCATTTCCAACAGTACACCAATCTTGGCACGTTAGTGTACATTATCTCTTTAGTCCCATGCCTGTACAGGTATTTCTACGGTTTTCCTTCGGGTAGAGGTGGATTTTCCATAGGAGGGAATGTCATACATACTTTTTTTTATTATTAATCTCGAATTATATGAGCACATAATTTTTAGGGTTTGGGTTTAGAATAATTAATAAATAAAAACATGTATCTGCATATAACTTTTATTTATACATATAAAATCCCTGTCAGTGCCCCTGGACCCTTGATCGGAATTAATGAGATTGTCCCTTGCTCGTTTCTGGAATGTAACTTAGTTTATTATCCACCACGTGGTCACAAGAAGTTTGCGGTTCGTTTCTTGTTTATTTTTTTACTATGAAGTATTTTTATTATTTAATTAAAAGTAGTTTGAATAGCATGCAGCAAAAAAAAAAGTTAATGAAATGAGTGAGCGCAATTTAGCAACATTTCAAATATAAACGCTGTACATGATGTAAGAAGCCCAGTGCACAGAAATATGAAAGGTTCTCGTAAATGTTCCAAAGACAGATTTTTAAGGTTAAATTCATTTATTGTATCATTTGAAACCTTTATGCGATTATTCAATCTCTTCAAATATAATAGATAAAATTCAAATATTCTTTCAGTAAAATTCAAATATTCTTTCAACCAGCTTCTATCAAGTTCTGCACCGCTTTGTCGACTTTGCGAGTTAGTGTCCAACCTTTTCTTACAGGGAGAGAGATATACGAAGGAGTGAGAAAGCACTCTTCCGCGATGCGATAATTCATATTCCATTTGCCATAGTACCACATCGTTGTCATTAAAAAGAACTTTGAATCCAAAATGACCAAATCATCCCTTTCATATATTCGGGCGATCCAGTCACTACCGCCAGATTCATGCAATTTATACCATAATTGATTTATTGTAAATTAGCTTCATCGGGGGGAACAAAAATGTAAGAATATTCAGGTGCTCCGTATATTTCGTTAGCATAGGAGTTTATTTGCTCGAGTGTATCCATTTCAGCACCTTTTTCTGGTGTGGTCAAGAAACTTGTAAAGAAGCCTGCAAAAGCGTTAATCATTATGAAACTGAAAAAACTCAACCATACAAGCAAACACCTTTCTCGTTTGTCAAAAGACCCATTTATAAAGGAGTCAACGATTTTAAAAAGTGTTGTAACAATGGAGAAACCAAATATAAAATTATGAGCTAAAGCGTATATAATGAAACTAACAGCATTTTCAATCCAAACATATGTAGAGAAGGAACTAACGATACTTCTGAAAATTGGTGATGCGCCTGGCACCAGAAAGTACAAATCCTGCAATACATGGGGGTATAAATATTCCACCGCATCTTGTGGTTCGGCGATACGATATATACCTTCACCGTAAATGTCAAATTGTTCTGTAGCAAAAGAGGATTGAATTTGTTGGATAGTGCATGAACCCAACTCTGAATTAGCATATTCCATTGATATGCAACTTTCACTGTTGTTGAAGTGCTTCGCGAGCATTAGCATGATATTTCCGTCACGCCCAAGCACCGTCCATTCATTTCCTTCACGATAGTTTTAACATAAACGGGTTATAACAGGCATTCCAAAACGTATCTGAAACAATAGGGTAACATATCATATCAGTCAGTTCATGCAAAACCAAGAAACTCAGAGCTGCTTATGTTTCAAGTTTGGTAATGTAGATATGACCTACACTCTTCCCTCATACGTGCAGATCATGACAATTAAATATACAGAAAAGGAATAGAAAGGAAAAATTGGACAAAAGTTAACAGAACGTTGGAATATAAAGTGTAGAGAAGTACTAGAGGGACGACCCACGTATAGATTTACGGGGAAAGTCCACAAAGAAAGTTCAGACCAAATTCCTAGCTGCGGCAGTTTTGCAAACGCCGTTCGACCCATTGCTGTGAAGAAGATGACGACATTTTGAGATCGCTTTTTGATGTTTACTCTTTGCAGTAATTGGTTTTAAATGTGAAATTGATTAAGAAACCCGTCGCATGCGAGATTAGATCGGTAATTCGTTTTCTGAATGCGAAGAACACTAAGCTATCACACATTCATCGACAGATTTTTTAGGTTAGCGGCGGAAATGCGATAAGTAATTTAATGGTAAAGAGATGGGTCCCAAATATCAATGAATTGTGTCATCAAGTGCATAATGAGGAACCAAGTAAGCATCCGTATTTTTTTAATAAAGACTTTGTTCCTGCAGTTGAAAAACTCGCATAGGAAAACCGTCGTTTTACAAAGTCTGGTCGTTCTACAAAATATCCGCAAATTTTAAGATTACTTTTTTTTATAAATTTTCTGGTCAAATCTTAATTTTTTAAATCTGTGTGCAAGGTCCAAAAAACCTTGCAGAGCAACACACAACACAATGTTAGGGCAGTGCACTTGACTTACGACACGTCACGCCTAGATGATGATTTTCTAAGAAGTTGAGACTTGCGTCGCTTATGAAACTACTAAATCAAAACGACATTAATCTGAAATTTAGTGCTTTTAGTTTTCAAGAGGTTTCTTACGTATAACAGTAATTCCTCAAATGATAGTAAGCTAATGCGTAGTTTGCATTCTTGCTCACGGTATATGACGATTTATAGTGACAGATGCGAGGCCAAATTTTCCTAAATTTCGCAATTTTTAAAACTGTCAAAATTGTCAAAAACCGCCTAAACTTCAACATAGGTTTTGATAAAGTAAAATATTAAGTGTATAGCTATATATATCTTACGTACTTGTTAGAGCTTCCGACGAATTAAAGATTTATGAAAGGGAAGTAATTAATATAGCAAAGAGCGTGGAACTGCATCGGATTATATGTAAATGTCTCCCCCTACATTCATGTAAACCTTTATTTCAAGAATTAAATATTTTCCCTCTGTCCCGCATATACATTAATGAACCAGTCGTATTTCTTAAGACACAACTATTAAAATCTCACCCCTGCTTTAAGGGAAATAGTGTAGTTCACGAATACATCACTCGTTATAAGGCTTATTTTCATAGTCTTGGCACGTCAACAACCCTTTGCCAAAGAGGATCCTTTCATTAAAGAATATATTTGTATAATTCCCTTCCACAAAATCTAAGAAATAAAAATAAATTGAATCTCCTTAAATTCGCGGTTAAAAGCATATTAATGTGCTATTGTTTATAATATGAAAGAACTTACACATTTTAATAAATTAAGCTAATGAGAATTTCTATTTCCTAATAAATATTGTTTTCCACATGACTTACGATGACGTAGGTGATGTTAATACCTCTTATACTTTATCATGCCGCTATTATAATGGGAAGCAAAATCAACATACATGTAAAAAAATTAATATCTAGATTAAATTACTTTTTCATGTATGTTGATTTTGCTGCCTTTGTTTATTAATAGTATATTTCTAACTGTACGCAACCTTGTTACAATTATGTACATTATTTCTTGGCCAGCGTTTTCCTCCGGTTTTCGTGCGGGTAATTGAAGATTTTCCATGGTCGGGAATGTTATTAATACTTTTGTTCTATTAATCTCAATTTTTTGCTGCATTAATATCTACAATGCATTTTAAATAATAAATGGAAAACCGAAGGTATTTGTTTAACAAAACCTATAGTAAATATTATATCCGCCACTTTTCATGGGCCGTTCATCGAAATTGATGGGATGAACCCTTGCATGTCTATGAAGAGTAACTTTGTTTATTGTCCCCCACGTGGTCATGCGCAATTTGCAACTACTGTTTTGACAAAAAATGTTTTTTAAAATTTATTTATAATTTGTAACTACGTAGATGAAGTATACACCAACAAAATATTAAGAATATATCAAAATACACGATGTGCAAGTGTAATTACTTCCGTGTTATGGACGTTCACTTCCAAACATAATTTGCTCCACTGTAATTTGCAAACGCTAAAACGGATGCCAATATTTAGAGACTTCCTAAAAATTTAGGAACCAGGTTTGGACACATTACTTCGAGCATATGTTAAATACACATAATCGAAGACCAACTGGAAATTGCGAGGGACTGAAACTCGAACCCGGGACAACGTAAACTTACCCTCCCCAAGTAGGTACTCAGAAGTTGAGAAGAAATATTGCATTTAACGTAAGACACCTAAGCACATGGAAACCGTGTACAAACGCTCCCAGCATAACGGCTTCAAAGAGTCGTGGCGGGTGGTACACCGGTAGTTCACCCCTTGCTAAAGGCAGTTGGTCCCGGGTTCGAGTTCCGATCCAAACAATTTTCTCTTGGCCGTAGTCTTCCTCCCCCGAGTAGGTACTCAGAAGTTGTGAATTAAAAATGTGTTGATTATATTCACATATTTGGATCCTGGCTAGAGAACTAAAATAATTAAGGTAGTCACCATATTTGTAGGTTTTGTTGTTCGAGATGTGGTTGCTTCCCTTGAGTTCCATTGTACTCCCTTTGATAGAAGACGACGCTCTGAAGACATCGATACCAACGTGAAGCAAAGAAATATGCTCCACAGTGCCAGTGCCATGGTGTATTTTTGCCAGTTTTTTCTAACGTCAGTTGTTTGGTTCTATGAATGGTATTTTAATTTACGTGTTAAAGTAGCTCATTTTTTGTAAGTCACATTTTTAAAACATGTTCAAGGTATGAATTAACTATAAATATTTGAATAATTTTCAACACGTTCATTACAAAATAATAGACTGATATGCCAGTTTTTAATCCTTACCTTTCAACAGCGATATGGTCCAAATTTGTATCACTTTTACACGAGCAAAAATATATCTTGATATATAGAAATATATCTTAACAAATGTATAGCATACAAATATACAAAGCATAAAAACAATTTTTTTTGTTCTCTATTGTAGGTTTCTGTTTTTGAACAGGTAATAAGTCATCACAGACTGCACGCAGATCAGTAAACTTTTCATCGCTTACTCTAAAACGTGAAACGACGATTTTCATGGTCATGACTTCTTACTTATTTCTTTTCTTTCTTTCTCGCTTTTTGAGGAAGGGGTGGCAAACGTATAATGTGAATTATTTCCTCCCCTTAGGAAACACAGCAATCGTTTCATCACTTCCCACATCAACGTTGTCGCGTTGCTACCAACAAAGACGCTCCATGTCAGAAAATATCGCTTGAAATAATTTTCTTTACACGATTTCCGAAAACAGTGAAAAATATATTACATAGTATGTAAAAGGAAACTGCAAAATTTATACAATTTTGTTGTTACGTAGAGATACAATCCATCAAAGAAACCTTTATTAGAGGTTTAATTTCAATATTTTTAAATACCTATATTTTACAGTAAATAAAAAATAATATTTTACAAATAACACTTGCATTCTGTAATTATCAGTAGGAAGGTATAGTTACCAAAAGGTTTTCTAATTATTATATAGCAAGGTCTTCCTGTCGACAAAATTTTGCAGAAAAAATCTCCACGGAGGTACGTGTATCTACGTTCGTAATGATATCTTATCTTCTCCACTGCCAGGCTACGAGAACTTGTGCGTAGAAAGTATATTCGAATTTTCTGCAGTTAATCTGACCGACACTGGTTTTATTGTTTTGTTTGTTTATAGACTTCCTCAATCAGATCTTGACACTTTTTCGGAACTGTAAAATTGTTTTAAAACATATAAATCTACTAAATCTATCGTTATATGTGGTAATTTGAACATCGATTTCCTGAGTACATCCGACTCTGCACATTGACCAGTTAATCGATTCAAGAGTCTTATCGTCTCCTTCAACCTTATTACTACGATAAACGACCCCACTCGCCTCTCCGGCTCATCTCAAACATTGCTAGATCAAATTATAGTCAACAATGGAATCTCGTATCTCTGAAGTGTTTATCGCCGGATACACAGATCACTTTGCTCAAATATAGACTATTAATCATAAACTAAAACCACTTAAAATCCTTCGCAAATTTTCACTAAATATCTATCCATATTTAAAAATTATTTGCACGACAAATTCAATGTATTTATCTCATTATTCCTAAAACATTACAACTCTAGCTTCCCCATAAAACGCAAGTTAATTCACGCAAAGAAACACAACAGATGGATCACCCAATGAGATAAGAATTTCTTCAAAAAACAAACGTCGTTTATATTATCTTCAAAACGCTATAACCAACCACCCGAATTCCATAATTATATTCGTAAATATAAGACTATTCTTCGAAAAGTGGTCTATCCAGCTAAAGTTATGGAAAATGACAGGCAGATACTAAAATCGAACAACCGTAAGAAAACCATGCAGAATATTGTTAAAAATTACACGTCAACTTCTGAAAATCGCGAAGAAAATATTTCTCTACTAAACGATGGCAAAATCGTATCAAATCTTCAGGACATCGCAAATTTGTTTAATTCTTATTTCTTAGAAATAGGTAAAATAACGAACTCAATATATCCATATCAACGTCGTCCAATTATATCCACCCACGAACGTAATTCTATGTTCACTTCTGAAACTTACACCAGAGAAGTCATGAGAATCATAAGCTCATTAGAAAACAAATTTTCAACAGGCATAAATCATATACCCGAGAATATTGTTAAATTTTCATCCCACGCTGTATTAAATCCACTCATATATATTTTTAATGGTTCTTTACCGGAAGCGGTGTTTCCTAACATATTTAAGAGAGTTAACGTGAAACCTTTACACAACAAAGGAAACAAACTTAATATTGGAAATTACCGACCAACATCTCTACTGTCCACATTTTCACGCATCGGAGAAAAATTGTTCTATAAGCGGCGTCTAGATTTTTTATAAAAAAATAACGTTCTCTCTGACGATCAAAACTGTTCAAGGAAATCCTTTTCCACTACAAGCGCTATATTTTCTTTCTTAAACGATGTTACCACATTTCTTGACTGTGGGGAAAATCCTCGGGCCGTTTTTCTTGATTTATCCAAAGCATTCAATGTCAGTATGAAATTATTCTTTCCAAATTGCATTTTTTAGGCATTCGTGGACTTCCACATCAATGGCTAACTTCTTATTCAAAAGATAGATATCAACAGGTCGAAATATCCAATACTAAACATAAAATACTTCAGCGTTGTCTTTCAGAAACAAAGCTACTTACTTGAGGAGTACCCCAAGGATCAATTCTCGGCCCTATACTCTTTTTATTGTATGTGAACGACATGTCATCATCCACATCAGATTGCAAAATGTTCTCTTTTGCTGATGACACTATTTTACCATGTAATCACGCCAACGCTCAAAACATTTTGTCCAACGTTTTGACTTGGTTCCATGCAAATAGTCTCATTGCAAACACTGACAAAACAGTGTATGTCATTTTATAGTAATATAACAAAATCTTTACCCCAGTTTCTTTTTCTTTAAATGGAAGAATTAAAAACTGTTACGAATACAATAGTCTTGGGTCTTCATATTCAAGACAACCTCAAATGAAATTGTCACGTTGACAATCTTAATTATCAATTAAGCAATTGTGTTATGCATTCTGAATCTCAGTTAACGTAGTCAGTCCACATATTTACCGTTGCGTGTATTTTGAAAACGTTTACTCCCATTTACGTTACGGCATTACCTTCTGGGGCTATTCTGGTCAGAGTATTCCAACTTTCAGTATTCACAAGAGGATAGTTTGGATAATTAGTCAATCTCATCCCCGAAACTCTTGTAAACTTTTATTCAAGGAATTAAATATGTTAACACCTCCCTGCATTTATATTTATGAAACAGTCGTGTTTGTTAAGACCGAATTACTGAAGTGCCACCCTTGCTTCAAACGAAACAGTCTCGTTCACGAACACAATACTCACTATGGTAATAATGTTCATCGTCCTGGAGTGTCAAGCACTCTTTGCCAAAAACGACCATATCATATGGGAATTGTTCTATACAAATCTCTGCCCAAAACTATAAAAGATATTATGAAATTGAAGCTCCTCAAATCAGCGGTTAAAAACTACATCCTGCACCCGTCCTTCTACAATGTAAAAGAATTTATTGTTTTTAATAAAAGTTAAATCTGTCTCGAACTTTATCATGTCATTGCTATATTACCTTTAAAATAACTTATAACAATTTCAATAATCATTTTCTTGATGATTGTGAAGTGCTTTATGATTCATATTAATTTAGATTTATATGTACTAAAGTTTGGCTTGGTTGTGTACATTAATTCTGTAGCCCCAACCTGGCCTGGGTTTTGCTCCGGTTTTCATTCAGGTAGGGAAGGATTTCTTATACATGTTCTCTAGGTTTTGTGCAGATGCGTGTTTATTGTAACAAGAAATCGTGAAATTAGTGTTATTTCAATTCTTATGATTTTTAAACACTACACACAGAATAATCTATAGTTCGATAATAACTTGTACATGAAATTTTTTTGCGTTAATTTACAAACATATTGACAATTTATATGTATTATAACTCGCAGCTAACATTTTATCTTATCTAGGAACTTTTGTTCAAATTTTTGAAACCATCTCTGCCTTAGGACCCTTGATCGGAATTGATGGGATAGTCTATGGCTTTCTTCCGGAGAGTAAATTAGTTTATTGTCCTGCACGAGGTCATACGCAGTTTGTACTGGTTTTTTAAAATAAATTTAATTATTTATTTGTTTAAAAAAATAAAGACGTTTTATGGATATCAACGAAGTCAACATTTATCTTTGTGATTTAGTAGTTGATCTTTTTTTGATAAAATTCGCTTTGTCCATAAGACGCAATGTATTTCACCATCAATAATTATTGCAATTTTAACATGTATAATTATTGCCAATGAGTTTGTTAAGTTCAAAACCCAATAAGTAAATGTTACTCTGTTTATTTATCCCGATTTCAGATATTTCAGTGATTTAACTTTACAACCAACGTTAGAACTACCTTCAGTTAATGGAATATTTTTGACGGAAGTTTATAAGGCCCTCAATTTTGTTTTACAAATTTACTAACATTTAAAAAATGTAAATAAAATGTTAAGTCGTTAATTACCGGTTAATGCTTTTCTGCTTCGCAAACATTAGACCAATAAAGAATAAAATTTATCAACAGTCAGTCAAAGAGTATCACTGACCAAATTAGTCGCTGCCGGATTTTACAGTGCTTTTCATGAGAAAGGATCATATTTGTTGGTATTATGTAGCCATTATAACACGTAACTATTTCTTTCTTAATTTAGAAGTATACTGAAATGACCTTAGGACCCTTTATCGGAATTGACGGGATAATCCCTTGCTTTCTTCCCAAATGTAAATTAGTTCTTTGTCCTCCACTTTCACAGTAAATTCATATCTAAATCTAAAGAAACACTGGCGTTTGCGGAGCGCAGCAGAGCAATTTTCTAGCAGACGCATTCAGGAGCAGAGATGTACGTTGCTTCCGGTGCGAACTTGTCGCATTGCTGAAGGACACAAGTGTTAATCGATGGGTATATTGAGAGAGACGAGGAAGCCGGCGCGTGATTTCTTTCATTTTTACCTTCAATATCATTTCCTTCAATTTCTACGGACTGATTATTAATTATACAAATGATCATATTAACTATTGCAACATTGAGTTATATTATACTTGTTCTAGTGCCTCCTCACTTCTTTATTAAAAAAACTTTTCGCGTCCTTTTTGGTAGAATTCGTTTTTCTTAAGCTTTCTTATTTTCGTGTTTTACTATTTTTGACTTCTTCGCGTTTTCTTCTGTTTGTATTTTAGTATTTTGAGATTTTCGTTATGTAATTGTCAAAATTCTTGGCGTGGTTTTAGTTGAATAGAGAGAAATGCACATTTTCACATCTACATTTTAAAGCTTTACATTTCATTAATTTTTAATATTTGTTCCTCAATTTCAGTTCTATGTTGTACTATTTTTGTAAAGTCATTGTAAATATTTCTGACATGTTATGAATTTGCATTATGTTGAGCTTTTGATTGTCCATGTATTTGAAACGAACTTAACACGACTTCCTAAAAATATAATAGACATTTATCGAGTTCAGAAGTTTCGAAATATTGTGTAATTATGTAGGTAAAATTCGCTTGTATTTGTCAAAATTATACGATACTAACAATTTTTGAACATAAATGGAAGATTCTCCTACAGTTGGCATTATTTAAAGAGTAAATTAAAAATTTATATTGCTAAAGAAGTCAACGATTTTTTAAAAATTTGTTGTAGCATTGGAGAAACGAAATATAAAATTATGAGCTAAAGCGTAAAACATGAAACTAACAGCATTTGCAATCCTAAAATATGTAGAGAAGGAACTAACGATACTTCTGAAAATTGGTGATGCACCTGGCACCAGAAAGCACAAATCCTGCAATGCATGGGGGTATAAATATTCCACCGCATCTACGGGTAAAAATATTAAAAATATTTAAAATATTAAATATTAAAAATAATAATATTGCACATACAACTATAGATTGCATGAATCATCTTCCACATGAAACTCTCTGCAGTAGCGTTACAGGTAGATTAGAAGGAAAAAGTGCCCCCAAGATTGAATGCATTGGGAATAGAAATGTTAAGTTTGGTTTTTGATGCATCAATTTGTTCGTGAGTTATGGGGGGGGGGGAATTCTTAACCTACACGTACACACACATGAGACTTTGGACATTATTTGAAGATGTACTCTCCTGCAGTCCATTCGCAAAGGTCAGAAGAGATCTCGAAATTTTCTTTCCATCGATTACAATACTTCCCTTCCTCTGTGTAATTGTAAGATTAAAAATTGTCTCATATTTTCCTTCTTCTGTGTCGATTTCAGAGTGGTCATATTTCGCATCAGTTCTCTTGCAGCCAATTGGCCAACCCCTCTCTACCCCCCTCGCCCCCCCTACCCCCACCAACAAACATCGACTTGAGAAAGTGAAGGGAAAAACGAGAGAAAACGGAACATCAGAGGGAAAAGGGATCGAAAAGGAATTAGGGTGAGGAGAGAGAAGTGAAGGAACACACGCCACCAACTGCTTGCGACCAAAGAATTACGACCATCCCTCGCTGCTTTTCTCGAAACCAGTTTCCATTCGATTCCAATTTTATAAGTCGTATCAAAGAGAAACGTGAAACAATGAAAAAATGTTTTTAACATAAAATAATTTCATGTTTTTTGTAAAATTCATTTTTTTAAAGTAATTTTTGGAAGTAAGGGACATAGTTCCCTTTTTATTTTCAATTGGAGACAACTAAGTCGCTTCACGTGTTGTCGTGTTGGGATCTCACTTTTCAATTTACTATGTAAAAAACCTTTAGACGATTCCCACCGACTGAGAGCAACGTGAAAAGCGTAAATAGTTTATAATTTTGATAAATGCTCCAATTTTTTAAAATTTCTTCAAAAGTTTTGAAGTCATTTTTGAGGGTTACGGACATATATTTTTCGAAAAAAAAAATTTCGACCAAAAGTTTTGACTTTTTTACTCTCTTACCTCAAATATTTTACACTAGACATGGTATGTATTCTTAGTATTACCCCTTGGATACGTAAAATAAGTAAAAATTATTGTTCCCTATTAATTTTCAATGAGAGACAACTGAGTCGCTTCACGTGTTTCGTTGTTGCGATCTCACTTTTCTATTTACCATAATAAAGATCCAAACACCTTTCTTACCGACTAAGAGCAACGCGAAAAGAGTAAATAGTTCATTAATTTGCAAAAAAATTCTGAATTTTTTAAATTTCTTTAAAATTTTTGATGTCGTTTTTGGCGGTTAGGGACATATACATTTCGAATAAACGCAAATAAAATTTCGACCAAANATTTTTTAAATTTCTTTAAAATTTTTGATGTCGTTTTTGGCGGTTAGGGACATATACATTTCGAATAAACGCAAATAAAATTTCGACCAAAAATTTGGCCTTTCTTACTCTCTTACCTCATATATTTGACACTAGACATGGTAAGTACTCTTAATATTAAACTTTTGAATACGTAGAAATGGGTAATAAACCAATGTTTCCTTTTAATTTCCAATGAGAGACAACTGTGTAGCTTCACGTGTTGTCGTGTTGGGATCTCACTTTTCTATTTACTATGTAAAAGACATAAAGACGCTTCTTACCGACGGAGAGCAACGTGAAAAGAGTAAATAAATGATTAATTTGCAAAAAAATATCAAATATTTTGAAAAATTCTTTAAAAGTTTTGAAATCTTTTTTGACGGTTAAAGACATATATTTTTCGAATAAACACAAAAAGGATTTCGACCAAAATTTTTCTCTTTTTTACTCGCTTACCTCAAATATTTGACACTAGACATGGTAAGTATTGTTAGGAATAACCCTTTCAATACGTAGAAAAAGGGTAATAAACCATTGATCCCTGTTAATTTCCAATGAGAGACTACTTAGTCGCATTACATGTAGTCGTGTTCAGATCTCACTTTTCCATTTACTATGTAAAAAAAGTAAACACACTTCTTACCGACTGAAAGCACATTTTCTCATTTTTTGAAAATTTCTTAAAATTTTTGAAGTCATTTTTAAGGGTTATGGACATATCTCAATTAAACACAAAAAAAATTTCAACAAAAAATTTTGCATTTTTTACTCGTTTACCTCAAATGTTTTACACTAGACATGGTTAGTATTGTTAATATTACCCCTTTAGAGAAGTAGAAATAAGTAATAAACTATTGTTACCTGTTAATTTTCATTAAGAGACAACTGAGTCACATCACGTTGTGTCGTGTAGCGATCACACTTTTCTATTTACTATATACAAGATATTAAGACGTTTTATACCGACTAAGAGAAACATGAAAAGAGTAAATAGTCGATTAATTTGTGAAAAAATATTTAATTTCTTGAAAATGTCTTTAAAATTTTTGAAGTGAACAAGCATAAACAAAAAACATTTAAACATGTTACGTCGAATGAAAATGGGAGACGAGACCGGGGATCGAACCCGGGACCTTGAGCTTTGCGCGCTCATGCGCCTACCGACTGCGCCATCCCGCTCGCCACCCGTGCCCGTCTACCATTCTCATTCAACTTGTGAAACCCAAAGACCTCTGAGGTGGCCTCGTAGAGACTAAACTCCTCATCTGAGGCGACTCCCTTAGGAAGTACTTTATTTGGGTAGTATTTTCCATTTCTGGTTCACAAACATAGAAATCTCTTAGATTGCGGTGAACCTCACCGCTAGGTAACAGATTAAACATGTTACGTCGAATGAAAATGGGAGACGAGACCGGGGATCGAACCCGGGACCTTGAGCTTTGCGCGCTCATGCGCCTACCGACTGCGCCATCCCGCTCGCCACCCGTGCCCGTCTACCATTCTCATTCAACTTGTGAAACCCAAAGACCTCTGAGGTGGCCTCGTAGAGACTAAACTCCTATTGAAAATATATAAAGACACTTCTAACCGACTGAGAGCAACGTGTAAAGTGTAAATAGTCTATTAATTTGTAAAAAAATATCTAAATTTTAAAAATTTCTTGAAATATTTGAAGTCATTTTTTAAGGTTAAGGACATATATTTCAAGGAATATAAGTGTCTAACTTCGAAAAATGTCTTTAGAACATTTTCTTAATTTTTCGAAAAATGAAAAGTTTTTTTCCGATGTCGTCGCATATTCGAAGTCTTTAACTCGCTTTCTGTCAGTAAGAAGCGCCTTTGTGCCGTGCATGTCGAAAGAAAAAAATAAGATCCCATCAGAACGTTATGAGAAAGCATCACGTGCGTAATTTTTCAAAATTTTAAGACTCTCACACGTCAACAGTCATTTCTATGTACTTTAACGAAATTCTAAAGAAGGTCTTCTATATAAAAGACACAAATTTGAATTTAACATGGAAAAATGTTGAAATATTTGGTCAAAAATTTTTTATGTGCATATTCAAAAAATATAAGTGTCTAACCTCAAAAAATGAAATAAAAATATTTCTCAATTTTTCGAAAAATGAAGTTTTTTCCGATTTCGTCGCATACTCTTGTTATTTAACTGGCTTTCTGTCAGTAAGAAGCGTCTTTGTGTCATGCATGTCGAAAGAAAAATAGTAAGATCCCAACACAACGTTATGAGAAAGCATTACGTGCGAAATTTGTCAAATTTTTTAGGACACTAACACGTCAACAGTCATTTCTTTGTATTTGAACGTAATTGTAAAAAGAGACCTCTATAAAATAAAATACAAAATTAGTATTCAACAAGGAAAAAAGTTAAAATTTTAGGTCAAAAAATTTTTATGTGCTTATTCAAAGATTATTAGTGTCTAACCTCGAAAAAAGGCTTTCGAAAATTTTCTCAATTTTTCGAAATATGAAAAGTTTTTATTTTTATTTTCGTCGCACTTTCAAAGTTTTTAAACCCTTTCTAGCAGGTAGAAGGGTCTTTGTGTCGTGCATGTCAAAAGAAAAAAAGTACGATCCCATCACAACGTTATGAGAAAGCATCACGTGCGAAATTTGTCAAATTTTTTAGGACACTAACACGTCAACAGTCATTTCTTTGTATTTGAACGTAATTGTAAAAAGAGTCTTCTATAAAATAAACCACAAAAATAATATTCAACAAGGAAAAAAGTTGAATTTTACCCCAAAAATTTTTTATGTGCTTATTCAAAGAATATAAATGTCTAACCTGGAAAAATGACTTTAGAAATTTTTCTCAATTTTTCGAAAAATGAAATATTTTTTTTCTAATTTCGTCGCATATTCGAAGTCTATAACTCGCTTTCTGTCAGTAAGAAGCGTCTTTGTGTCGTGCATGTAACTAGAAAAAAAGTACTATCCCAACACAACGTTATGAGAAAGCATCACGTGAGTAATTTGTCAAATTTTTTAAGGCTTGCACACGTCAACAGTCATTTGTATGTATTTTAACGTAATTGTAAACAGAGTCTTATTTAAAATATTCCACAAAATTAGTATTCAACATAGAAAAAAGTTAAAATTTTAGGTCAAACAATTTTTATTATCTTATTCAAAGAATAAATGTGTATAACCTGGGAAAATGACTTTAGAAATTTTTCTCAATTTTCGAAAAAAAAATGTTTTTTTTGTCCAATTTTGTCTTATACTCGAAGTCTTTAACTCGCTTTCTGTCAGTAAGAAGAGTCTTTGTGTCGTACATGTAACTAGAAAAATTTGTATCCAAACACAACGTTATGAGAAAGCATCACGAGAGTAATTTGTCAAATTTTTTAAGACATTCACACGTCTACAGTCATTTGTATGTATTTTAACGTAATTGTAAAAAAAGTCTTCTATAAAACAAACCACAAAATTAGTATTTAACAAGAAAAAAATGAGAAATATTAGGTCAAACAATTTTTATGCGTTTATCCAAGGAATATAAGTGTCTAACAACGAAAAATGACTTACAAAAATATTCTGAATTTTTCGAAAAATGAAATTATTTTTTTCCACTTTTGTCGCATACTCGAGGTCTATAACTCGTTTTCTGTCAGTAAGAAGCGTCTTTGTGTCGTGCATGTCAAAAGAAAAAAAGTAGGATCCCAACACAACGTTATGAGAAAGCATCACGTGAGTA
>NNCF01127945.1:378048-425767 GCA_002313205.1 Laupala kohalensis | reverse complement strand
CTCTCCAGTAACACACAGAATATATAATCAACAAAACTCTGCACTGAGAAAACACTACGCATGTGAGTACCCTATGGATGATAGATCCAAATGTACATAAAAGAAAGGATTTATCCAAATCTTTGGCTATGGCATAACCTCATAACACGGATACTATAAGGTTGGTATGTCACATCTGTAGGTGTGTAGAAATCCAAACCCGTTCTGTCGATGTGGACACAATAAAACTAACTTACGATGAGAAAGAAATCAAAGCCGTTTCTACGTTGGGAACAAATCTATAAACAGTACGCAATACATACGATACATTTTATGTAAAACGGCAAAATTATTACATTCACTGACACGTACTTCTTTCTTAAGAGTTTTTCTTTCCTCCAAATATGTATTCCTTATTTCATGAGAGAATTATCTACGTAGACTTTTAAGAGATACAACAATAATGCTAAAGAAGTGTTAGCACATTTGACTAGAGAAATCTATTGTTATTCCTAATGTTGTCATGGCGAAAAAGTAGAACAATTTTGGAAATGAAATTCTGAAACAAAAGCTGAGTTTCGTAAATACATACAGAATGCTAAATAAAGACATAAAATGTTGTTTAGAAATAATTAAGTTTACGGAGAAATATGAATTTAAAAAATCTTCAACATCTACTAGAAAGAAGATTCGGAAAGTCATCTGGGATGTTGCACCTTCATCTTTCTGGTTCCGAATCGGTGTCTGAGATTTACGCAATTAGTTGCAGAACGAGGGGATCGGACACGCACGTACGCATGTAATGGCGGGCAATGCCCCGTCGTGGTAATTGTAGGGTAGCGGGTTCGATGCGAGACCGACCTACAATTTGCAAAAAACGTGCTAGAATCGAGAGCTCTTCTCGGACTCAAGACGTGATCCATTGTTTTTGTAGAAATTTTGTTGCACAGCCTACCATCGTACGAAAATTACAGTAGTGCAGATAAGAATGATTTTTTATATCTCAAAGATTGCTCGTAATTACTCTTATATGGAAACCAGATAAAAAACCTGTATGCAAATGCAAGTAGAAGCTTAATGTATAATAAACTCCAAAATATTGCATTCTTCCCGATTGGTTGACACAGCTAAAAAACAAAACTATACTTCATCAATTATATTTCAGTAATATAAGTGTGGGATTTGGTTAGAAATGAACATAGGGTAGAGAATCAGTTCATTTATTCAGTTATAACTTCCTAACTTACTATTTTAACAAAGATTCCTTAATTTAATATCAATTCATCGGTCGTTACATATTCAAATTTTTCGCAATAATTCCCTCGCAAACGTTCATATTAACACTATTTGCATAATGTTAAAAAAAGCACTCCGAATATTTTTAAAAGAACATTAGATTTAAATGTCATAAATATTCCGACGATATGCTGCTCGCTCCATCGCTCTCATTCATCTGTTTTTCCTCTCAAAGTTCGATGTCCTTGTGAGGCAGTCGAATGGAAAGGACCGCGAGTTTTGCATGCCATATAATCGAAAGCTGGAAAAGTTGAATTTATAGTCGAACATCAATGACAGAAATGAGAATAAAAAGAATTCCGCGTATCGAAACGTAAAACGAGGTGAATAAAATGTGTGATAGACACATTGCACATTCCGAATCGGGTTGCAATAGCGATATAGAATTCTATAACACTACTCGTTAAAAATACAATCTTATCGCCTGAAAACAGTAAACAAGTCAGCGGTCTTATTAATACTAAAAAATTGAACTAGACAAGAATTTGCACAGCTTTCCTATGAGGAGTTCCTCGAAGTAAAATTGCATAATACGAATTAGAATAGAACATAGAATTTAAAATGTTTAAAATATGAATAAAAAACGTTGGAGAATTTAAGAGTACTACAAAGTCATTGGTAGCGTCGAACAAAAGTACCTTGGATCGAATACCGCTGCCTAAAGATGACGTAAAGAAGAACGTGTGTTTACACATGTTGAAAATACTCAAACCAGTCAATACGATGGATAATGACCAAATAAGTTGCAATAAAAAAATAATAATAACCATAGTCAAGAATGTCGAAGAGACAATAAGAGAGACATAAATTGTACAATGACTTGAACAATTTCAAATATTAATTTTTTTTTCTATCGTCATTATAAATCATCCAGTGAAACGATGACCCCCTCCTCTTTCGATCGAACGCCAGAGTGATTAGCTCCCACTCGTACACGAATAATCAATTCTCAACAAAGGTCGACGCCTTAGTGTATAAGTGGCGGGTTGCCGATCGACCCTTCACTACGATGAGCGAGTGAATCAGCATTTTCCACTTCGGTGCAACGCGGAAGAGAGGAAGCGAGTAGTGGGAGCTCGACCGCTCCAAAACAATTGCCGGCATTTAATTACCCATCTAGGAAAACAATTCCATGAGCTAATCGAGCGCACTTAGTTTGCGAAGCCTGCGATCGGAGTTCGAATTAAAGGGGTACGGGGGGGGGGGAAAGGCAGGGAGATTCCCCCTTCTGAATTTTTTACCCAACTTCTACATCTTATGTTTATTCCCAACCAGGAAAAAATAATTCCACCTCTCGTGTAAAGTTAAGAATTTATTTCAACTAATGTACCAACAATGTTTCATGGAATCATCACTAGGGCACTCTAGAAATCTTTATTATTAATTTTTTTATTATTTATTAAAATAAAAATTAATTAAACACTATGCATATACAGTGTGTGTATGGTATATTAGAATTTAAAAAAAACAACATTGTATCTATCGTGTGATTTCATTTAATACTCATAATTGTCTAATCAGGAATCAGGTGAATAAACAACTGAGTAAATACAAAGATCAGTTATGTTGAAGGTATTGAAAATATATCACATTTGAAGAAATACCTTCAAAATGTGCTGAGTGTAATACTGTGCACTGAATCTCCAATGTTGCTCCTCAGGAAACACTTGCCAATTTTCACACATACTTATAGACTTCATTCCAAACTATTTTAAGAAATCGCGATTTCTATGTATTCCGTAAATTTTAATTGCATCGATTAGTATATAAACATAAGCACCGGTTAGTAGAAGAAGTACCATCGCCCTTAAATTTTTACCTTTTCCTTCGTGGCCATATCGTTAAAAAGGTAAATTAAATGTAATGTAAACAAAAAAATCAAGTGAACAGTGTGTATCCTATGTACGAATTCCGAATAGATTAATCTCATTATGTTAATCAGTTATTTTCTAGTTCATTCGAAACTTCAAACACAAATCTTAGCAAAAGGTGCAGAAATATCACAAGTATGAATTTGATAAGATATTATTGATTTGAGTTCCTTATTTACTCTGAGAGAAATGTAGTTGTAAATCAGATGTATATAGGCCGGAAAGTCTGAAATAAATTACAGCCCAAACTGTTCTTACACATTTCTTTCTGACACTAATAATGAACATACAGATAATTCTTAAATAGTGGTACGGCTCATGAAACAAATCGTCTTGTTGTTTCTTTTCAGAATAGAAGTGTGAGAGATTCTTTGTTGAGTTTCGATCAAATTTTCTGTAGATCATTGGAAAGCCTTAAGGAGCTATCAACTCCAAATAAGAGATGCTTTTTCGTGGACCGTGCAATGCCTGAAATAATGTTGCTATGGATGGAGATATTAAGACAAGGATCCATTCCCATTAAGATTTATTTGTTGCCGTGATGATAGCTGCGGATTAGAGTCGTTCTCAGAGACGTGATTACATCAGGCAATTTAGTACTCTCTCTTGGCTAAACATCCACGAAGTTTTAATTTCATAATCTTTCAAGTTACTACATGGAGCTGGCAGCGAAGAATTGGATGCTTTAGACTCATCGCAAAAGCATTGATTTGCTTATGCAAGGGAACGTACTTAAATACTCCATTGAATCCTGATGTTTTAAACTTCACATCCGGACGGAATATTTCCATTTATATAATTACGTTTGAGTATGAATGCATGTAAATGGCAGAACTAAAGAAATCTAGGTACGGTTAATGTTGTGCATAAAGGCGAGTGTTTGAACGTCATGTACTCAAAAATATATCACATTGATATTCATCAAACAGAGTAACTGTGTGAAACGGTCCAGATAAGCCTGTACGTAATTTGGACTGTTTACCTGTCAATCGGTAATGGAAATCCACGCAGCTTTCGTGAAAGCCCTGTGGAGGTAATATCGAACTAGGATGTTGCCCAGGAAGGTAGCTCTTGCTGAGGACATATCTACTCCTCAAATTCCGTGAAACTGTGTGAAATGGCCAAAACGTTACAATTCCAAATCCCGGGAGACGCATGGTTTATTTTACTAGTTCATAACAATGGGGATATTTTTTACATCATTTTACAAAAATCGACGAAATGATAAATAATTTTCCCATTCCGTAATTAAAATCATTTTATTTAATCAAATCAATCCTATTCTCAAATAGTTGATTAGTGCGGGGTAACTTTAATGCAGAGATAAAATCCATAGGTTCATTTAGATACTAAAATATTTAAGCAATCAATCATTTACAGTTTTAAGATTCAAACCCAAACCAATAATACATAAATTAACCCATTTTACACTCATTAACATAACATGTATTTACATCGTGGTATTAATCTTATACGAAAATACGGATAAAACACCAGAATACAAGAGTTGAAGAAAAGTAAGAAAAGTAACGAACGCACAGCCGTTAGAGAAACGACCCAATTTACCTGGCGCGGCGATTAAAAATCCGGAAATAATACGCTATTTAAATTAAGGGTGACCGCATCTGGGGTACAAAAGAAATGCGGCAACGCACGCCGGGTTGTGAATATTGCCGTCCGGCGACGCCGCCTGTGCCCACCTGCGTCCTCTCCTTGCTTTCTGTGTCTCAGCGGTGGTTGCAATCGATTGCGTTTCCACAAGGGAAGGGCACGCATTGCGACGGTCCTCTCCTACGACGCTCTTCTCGAATAGTCCTCTTGTAAGAACAATTTCCTGTCAAGTAAATACGAGGGTCGTCCACAATGTTTGGATATCAATAAAAACAACTAGATAAACAGTCCCCTTCAGTAACTCGAGGCTAGCGCGCTCGCTTGCCTCGGAGTTCCCGGGTTCGATTCCCGTCGGGGCAAGAAAAACTTGTAGCTTTTCACTTCTATGTCTCAATTCATATAGCTGTGTCTCCTCTGTGGCTTACTACCGCTGTTGTACTACTCGAATATGGACAATCTAGATTCCATCTCGACGCAGTTCCCACCAACACGTATAACGATGTGTCTGGTGAAAAGACTCACGTAGAGACGGTGTTGTTATTTAGGTAAATATACAGCCCTGATAAAGACAAACTAATTTGTCGAAATGATGACGTTGAAAATTGTTTATTATAGTGACCAAGCGTCATGAAAAATCCCTCCTTGAATAATACATTGGTCACGATCCTTACTTGATTTTTTGATTAATTATAAGAGTTATGCGAGGGTATTCCATATTACATTGGAGTGTGATCGAAGGAAGGAAGTTGAGATGGTTCTGTTACGCGGTGAGGACGAGTGAGAAAGTAAGCCACGACAGTTAATACAAGTGAGAGTGACAATCTACTGAACTTGACCTTTACAAAATACAACACTGTGCCTCTTACAGTGTGATTCACTAACAAATTTAATAATATCTCATTTTATTCCGAACAGTGTACTTCGGTCGAACTCATCGTCGCATGTCTTTCCCTCCAGGAGATGAGTTCAGTTTCGCCGTGGCGGTGCAATGACCAAATAGCGATGCGCAACGCTACCCCTACCTTCTCCCCCCCCCACCCACACACACACACATACACACCGATGAACAATATCGGCGCCGGATGTCCTGCCCATTCTGCGGAATCCGATGTTTCCGCTCGACTTTCATAACGCTGTTCCGGTGACATATTAAACGCGATTTCGCTGCTGCAGTCTGCACGCCCGCATGCACGCGTTTCGCCCATTCGTCTGTCCGCGCTTCTTCCATGTTTTGCGCGTGCCTCGCCTGCCGGCACGGCGACGCGACGCGACGCTCTCGAAAACGAAGTATTCGCGTGGAACAGTCGAATCCATTTGTGGCTGTCGAATTTATACGAAACGGTGGACGTGTTTCCTCGAGAATCCAATTCCAATACCGGTACAGATTTCGGTTGAGTATCATTTATGAATTTTTGCGTTCCGTGCGTTTCGATTCGACGTTAGTGAATTTTATAATATGAGGTAAAGGTGAGACTTCGCAATACTGACGGCTATTAGAAGGCGAGGGAGGGTTTTAGTGTTTTGTTCTTTAATCGTTCTATCATTATTCATTTTAGTCCTCCTCCTTTAGCAGATCTGCTCTCTCTATAATGTTCGTTTCATATTCCTTATAAGTTGCGTTCATATCCCTTGTCTTTTTATATGGAAACATTATTGTCGCACCAATTATGTATATTTTCCTTATTTATTAAAACAGAAACTTAGTGGAAATTCGCACAAAATATCATCCGCGTGGTTAATGGACTCGTCCAGCAGCAAAATACGCTGTGGAGAATATTCCAGCAATGTACAACATTTGCTGTTAGCAAGTGTAACAGTAGCAGTTTAAATTTTGTGTACCTCCGGATCATTATTGTTCCGTCTCCCCCTTTGAATTCCCAATCATCTGCTTTGCAATGTATGAGTTTTAAATTGAAATGCCGTTTTTATTTGAATTGACTCAGTTTTTAAGGTGAGACCAGCACTTCTAATTAGACAAATCTTAATTGTTTTCTTTATTTTCATTCTAATTGTTTTAAAATACAATAATAATAATAATAACAAAAGAGGGAAAATATGATTTAATTTGTATCTATCACGTTAATAGTACAGGACAAACAACATTCAGGAACTCGCTTGACTTCTCTCAAATACGTAAGAGCATGTAAGAGAATATGGTGGTCGAGCGCAACTATTTCGTGATTTATGCACGTCACCTCCGAAAAAGTAAAATATCTTTCTCAATTGTCCTATAGCAATAGTGACGCAAAAACTACAGAAAATATACTACGAATCAAATAGAAGAGATAAATTCCATCACTATCGTGATTTAAAAACTGATCTTTCTTTAAAAAATAAGTGTTGTCTCCAAAAGATGCCCCCCATGGGAACTTATATCTAGTAAGTACGTGTTTGACGAACAGGGGGTCCCGAGCTGAGNCGACGCTATTACGACTAGGGTATCTTTCATTTTCCTCATCCCTCTCATTTTTGTTCTACCCCTCATTTTTTGTCCCCCCTTATTCTTTGTCCCCTCATGTTATGTGCTCCCGTCATTTTTTGCCCTCCCCCCTCCATTTGATGTTTTGATGTATGTTGTGAGATATGTTTTGGTGTGTTGTAGATCAGGAGGGTTTTTAGTGGGTAGAGTCCCACACGCGGGGAGAGTCATGTTGGATCTCCCTAGTGCGTAACTGCATTTTCCCTACCTGTACAAGTTTTTAGGGCTTCAATGACCTTTGATGTCGACATGAGCCGTAAAGCCCCAAAAAAAAAAAAAAAAAATCCAAGATGCAATGTGTTACACCATCTATTAGAATTCCAATTATTTCATTAAAATAGCCGATGAAGTATATTTTTATGTTAAAATCACAGTAATTAAATGTTACTGTTTTTTATACAGATTTTTAGATTATAGTGATTTAATTCTACCTCCGCTAGTACTACCTTAAACCGATGTCCTTCCTTTAGTTGTGTGTGGAAGACGTGCTCCCACAATCAATATTCGTGTCATTTCTCAAAACATGCGTGTCGCACATGTCGTGTACACTAGAAATCTTGACTGCGTACACTGTTACCCAACAGAATATTTCATTCGCTTTCGCATGTATATGCTATTTTCTCGCCAGCTGTCGCCTGAGTGATTTGTGGGTTGGCACAAGTTGTCACTTTGTATCTGAATTAATAGAGCTGATGCGCTGCAGACTTACGAAGCACTCGAAAGTTCGCGTCTCAGTGGAGGCTCTAATTTGCTGGAGAGAATGCGGGCTTCAACATGGTATCTCGAACCACTTGTAAACTTTAATTATGGTCCCTGATCAATGCAGTGAACTGATCATAACAAAAAGAGCATGTTTCCAAGAGTTATGTATCAGTTGAAGTTACGATGAATATCCACTGAAAACGACTGAGAATTCATGTTTAAAAACGAATGAATTTTCATTACATTTCGAGAGCCCAGGTTATGTAAATTAATTCTGTTATTTATGTTCCTTTCGTTAATGAATACATGATTTATACGCACATTATTTCGCAAAAAAAATTCTCCCGAAGGGTTGTAATTGACTGAAACGAATTTAATGCTTTACACATTCATGTTGAAATACACCTCTCATCTAAAATGATTGGAATTTAAAAAAAAAACTTTCATAATGTTGCGGAAATAATTTATTGAAGTCCATCAATACATTTTTTTTCTGATTCGTATATATTCCCTTAATATGAGCTATTCAAGTCTCGCAGTAATATCGTAAGGACTTCTTCATTGCCCCGGTGGTATGTAGGTAAAATAATCGAAAGTGAATTAAGTATAAAATTAAAAGTCTCAAATTGTAGGTATTTTCATTGTGCAAAAATCTTCTATGTTTCACTTTTCTCTACGACCGATATTTTCTAATATATTGGAAAAACTAATTTTCCGATTTTCGTTGTTGTTGTTTAAATAACGATTATGATGAAGTCATTTTGATGAAACTAAAGATGAGAGGCGTTTTCTAACATTGTTCCTAATAAATTTTCGCAATAACATCGCTACTTAATTCACTTTCGATTTCAAAATTATATATGGCCTGGGCTATACAATCCGCGCATCGGGGAAATAGTCCATCGTCACAACGATCATTTAATTTCCCTCCCAGTCAATAGATTGCGCGTGAAAACTGTCAAAGCAAGGCCCCCTGTGCTCCACCCCGTCGTTGAACTGTGAAGGGGCTTTGTGGAGGAGAAACAGGAGGCGTGCACATACTACACTTGTGTGCTCCCAGGAGAACACATCATGCGTGTGTGGGCGCGTCCCAATGCTCCAACCCATCTGGCAGAGTGCTCCTGCGCCAAGAGTACGCCGTATATTACGCGCAGGGGCAACGACGAGATAAGACTTCGGAAACATGCGTCGGGAATGAGATCGACTGCTAAAGTTTATTACGATAAATAATACATTTAAGTTTATTAACTCACAACATTCGAGTATATACTCGTGGAAGAGTCTTCCACACGTAGGTACTCGGAAGTTCCGAGTTAAAATTGGCATCCGACGCGTAGGTACGCGGAAACCGGATTTAAGTGCTACCAGCATTGGAGCCGCCTGTGGTCACTTATCCCCTGAAGGGGGATGTGACCCAAATTCACCGGAACAAGCCGGATGGATGTTGCGTACGGACTTGGGAGTCAAGGCGGGTGGTGCGGTGGACAGCAAACATGAAGTAAGAGCAGATGGTCCCGGGTTCGAGTCTCGATCCGCAAAAGTTTCGCCTGGCTGTTAACGATTTAAGTTTATTTTTTACACCCACAGAGGTTTACAGTGGACGTTAATGTGTTTTAACCAGAACTTTTATTCATTATTATTACGTTTTTATTACCGACAGAAAGTAACAGAACTTTTATTAACGTGGCTGTTTAATGTGATTTAACTAAAATGTACGTTTCTACATGTAGTATACATTTCATGTATGTGAATATACAATTTTCCAACGAGAGGGAGATCGGAGGTTCGTGTTCCGACTCGATAAAATTAGATGAGATTTTCAGCAGGGATTTTATTCATCTACTGTAGACTAATAACGATTGAGAGAAAAGAAAAAGTATTGGACAATCATGTTTGAAATTGTTTAATAAAATACTACTACGACTAATAATGATAGTAATAATGATAGTATTAATAATAATAATATTATTATTAATAGCTTGCTTTTATACTAAATTTCATCGACAATCCCGAGGAACATGAATTAAAAATAATAATAATAATAATAAATAATAATAATAATACCTATGACAATAAAGGAAATATATGAATCTGAGTAATATAAAATATGCCTATTATCATATTTAGGTATTAACATGGTAAGTCACAACAGTCTGATTAAAGATCCTTATTAACAAATCTCGGTGAAATGATCAGAACATTTGTGAGAGTGTGTCTCTACTAGCTTAAGCATGTATGTTTATTCAAAGAAATACCATTCAAAGTTCAAAGAAGGTTATGATAAAACCAACCCTTTTCTGAATAAACGCAAAAATGTGAAAACGTGCAAGATAATGAGTAAAATTAATTGACGGGTTTTATGTGAAAAGGCGGATGTTCATAAACAAAATCACCTCAGAGATAATTCGTATTAGTTCAAATACAATACTTGACATGGATTCAAAAGAAGCGAAGGATTCTGTTGCAGTAAATAAAAGGTTCAATAACACACAAAATGTTTGTCGCAATACTTGTACGGTTTAAACACCATTGTAAAAGCGCGTCTGTATTTGGAAGACGAGTGGGTCAGGATGATGGCATGCGAGTGGGAGCAGCTACGAAGGACGCGCGTTGAGAGAGCAAATGTTTTGGAAGCACCATTTGCCCAGATGGCGTGGACGAGCAAGTCGAAATCCTCGAGGACGTCCAGGGAGCGGAATGTGTGCTCAGGAAGGCGACGACGCTATTCGGTCATGGATTGTGCGATGAATGCAAGTCCATATCTCCAGCAATGGTAGCATTTGTGGTTGACACGCGGCCAAAGGAAGGGACGAGAATATTATGTTATTCTGTCAATACGAATTCCTTGAAATCTTTTCACAGTTCATATTGAAAGAAGTGCTAGTTCTTATGAAATACTTTTTCAATCAGGTAAACATTTTCGAAAAATTTTCTTCTGCTGAATATACATAAATTACATAGTGGTACCAGAATTTTATAGGGGAAAGGGATCTAGTAACCTAGATGTTGACGAGCCATAGTGTCCTAATAATAATAATAATAAGAAGAAGAAGAATTTTGTGTAATTAACTCGTAAGTAATGTTATTAGCCTTATCACATTATAAGGCAGTGCGCTTTTTTTACTTATTTTAGTTTTCGTTTTTAACATAAACCATCTTTATAGTAGAGAGTGTTTTTAATGACATCATAATTGTTTTAGATACATTTCGTCGCTTTTCGTGAATGTATTGGACAAGTTGGTGAGCTGAAAGATTAAATTTTTGCGAAGATTTAATGTCGTACTACTTCCACAAATATTTCAGTAATTTGGGAATGTGATATTGGTAATAATAGTATTGCGCTTTCGTAGTCAGAAATTGTCGTATATTGACGTTTACTCTTGAGCTATTCTTTGAAATAGAATTTTCCTAATTGTTTTCATGTAACGAAACTGTCCAATAAAATTAAACCACAAAAATATTTTATTGAAGTTATACTTCGGTGCGCCATCATAACCAACTGAATGTTAAAACCCACTCTTGAATTTCGTTTCGTTTTTCTTGAATATCATACAGTACATTTCTCTCTGAGATTTGAAATTCTATTACCGTCTCAAAGATTTAGAAAACACTCAAACGACCCATTACGTTTAGATCACCACGTGCCATTTGCATGACTTCACAACGTATTAGTGAAGACCTTAATTGATTCTTCGTTATTGAAAAAAAAAATATTTGTCAACAATTTTAGTCGCTGTTCTCGTAATAGAAAACAAGTGACAAATAGCACAGGACAGAAAACAAATAATCAACGACACATCCACAATTACCTTTGAGCTATGAGAGTACAAACCGATCGGTCCGACGCTAGTGGTCACATGCAATATATCATAAGGATCACTCAGTCACGACTCGTAATTGGTTCCATCGGATGCTTCTCTACAATGGCAGATGTGTAATGTATAACGTACACTGACGAGGACTAATGAGCAAATTGAGTAGTTTCAATAGTGGCATGTCAAATCCTGGGATAGCATGTATTGCAAATTGTCAGCTTATGTTGTTATTTATCGCTGGTGAATTACATGCGTGCTCCGTAAATGGCTATTGATCCTACTCTAAATTGTAGATGAGCCGTTACGATGTGAATGGGTTTAGGTCGTCCGTGATAGGCGTAGTTCCAAGGCATTGTTAGTTTGTTTTTTTGTTTTTTTTGTGATCCAATAATAAATATGTCGAGATCGGACAATCATTTGTTTTATTATCCGGCCAAACCACTTTTTGATTCACCGTTGTAATAGAGTTCTCATTGAGAGGAAAGGTTCAGAGAACAATAAACAAGGAAATCTGTACGATGCGATTCAGAATAGAACGCGATAATAAAATATCATTAATATGTATGTCATTCATGACAAATTACCAAACGAACGTCAAGGAGAAAAATGAAACAAATTTCAGAACACACGGAAATAAAAATTAAAAATAATTAGTCAGCAATTAAAATATTATATAAAAATATTAATAACACAAGATAGAACCAATTGGTGAAATAGAAAAATAAATTGAATATGACCTAGAAATTAAAAACTATTTTTGTATGAAAGGATAGTAACAACTTCACATGCATCAATATTAGTGGAGTAAATATCAAATATGAACATCCTCCATTCATTAACCATGGAGTAAATATTAAACCTTTTCCTTTTATGCTACGCATATCTACCCAGATCCTTGAAGTACCAAGTGACTCGAAAAGAATGAAGAAGAACCACCGTGTGAAGGCTTCGATGAATTCTTCTGTTGACACGATAAACATTTTGTCGGTTTCAAACAGCTGTCGAAACTTTCACGAGATCCGTGTTGCGTCGTCATCTGTTCGGGAAGTTTTCACACGAGCGAGGTGACTGTTGGGAACGGGCGAAGAGTATTGCGATACTCAATTGCCGTATGTTAATACGATATTCTAACACTCATAGAATAACGTCACCATCATATGCATTATTAAGCAAATGTCCCAGAAGAAAATGTAGTTACTTTTTATTTTTTATTTTTTTCCAGGCGGAGTAAATCACACAAATAAAGTATCGTACTAATTTATTATTATTATTAACAAATGTCGTGGCGATTCTCTACCGTTTCATCTTTCATATTTTCCTTTCCGAGTTAACACATTTAAAAATTACATCAAGAAATTAAGCTACATGACTAATTTATTTGAAAAGGATGTCATTTGACTACTTGAGTCCTGACGAGTGTGACGAGTGCTGGGATGAACAATATTCTTAGGGAATTTGTATGTGATTTACGTAATGCTCCATTGTGAATTATTATATACTCGTAGTATTCATAATTGTTTTGATGTTCTGTTTACATAGTTTCATGTTAAATAATAATAATAATAATAATAATAATAATAAATAATAAATTTATTGTCAAAAAACAGTACAAACTGCGTATGGCCACGTGGAGAACAATAAACTAATTTACTCTCCGGAAGCAAGCAAGGGACCATNCCATCAATTCCGATCAAGGGCCCTAAGGCAGAGGCGGATTCAAAAATTTCAGCAAAAGTTCCTAGATAAGATAAAAAGTTAGCTGCGAGTTATAATACATATATAATGTCAATATGTTTGTAATTTAACGCAAATATGTTTGTAATTTTACATGTCATACGCAGTCTGTACTGTTTTTTTTTTGACAATAAATTTATTATTAGTTGTAATAATAAAAATAATTAGACAGTTTAAAAAATTAATTCTTATATTGTATTGACTGATTAAACAGTTATTGTTCATGCTATCTGTAATATGTATACGAATCACTGCCTGTCCTGAAGAATCACCCGCTAATTAGATCACAGTGGTATTCTCGCGTCGTTTCCACGTGCTTCGCTACATGTCCACGGGGAGCGCTGAGACCCTGGGCGCGTCGAGAGGCAAAGCACGACTCCGGCGAGGGCGTAGGGCGCGGCGTCGAGGTCCTGTAAATTAATGTCCGTACGGCCTCGGGGCTCCATTTTCACCAAAAGGAAACCTCCTTCCACCCCTTCCGTGACACGACAATTTGTTAATGTAAATAAAAAACCTTCTTTCATCCGGCCAGCATCTCCATCCCGGATTACGCTACCCTCCACCCTCGCTTCTCCAGCTACCGCGACTCCGCCCGTTGTCAGAGAAATAAGCTTTCCATTCGCAAAACTTTCTCTCATCCGTTGAAATTCATCAAACGAAAATAAATTTAAAGTGATGTATTTTCAATTACTTATAAATACTTTACATTGTTCGCAAAGACACCGAACATATTTTCGAATATTATGTCCATTAAGTAGTGTGTGGTACAATAGTCAATTCCTTCGCCATAATTATAACACCTAAGGAGAATCTCACAGTTGTTTTTTTAGTTTGTTTAAAAAACGTTTATGATATTTTCTGAAGTCCTGAAAGATATCATTTTTGAACTGTGGTGAAGTTTTATGTTAGTCAAATACATCATTCGAATTTGACGTTGATGTGATTCATTTTATATTTGAACTTTGTCACTGGCTACAGATTTACGGCAATTATATTTGATAGGAAATTCTAAATTTCATAGATGTATTAATAAATACTTTAAGTTTAAAAGTAAATCTGAAAACAGTAATCGTTAAATACGTATTTTCTTGACTACAGACACATTAAATGTATCAAAAGGTAAGCTAGCATTAAAACCCTTGTTATGAAGTGGGTAGAATTTCAAAGGTGTCTGAAGTGCGTGAACACTGACAAGTGTACAGTCAATGTCCTTCCTCAGTACACTAATACTAGCATTAGTGCTGCGATACTATCACAGTTACCAACATGCAGAAGCACGTCCCTTTCAGCAAACTACTCGCAAAAATATCAATCCATTGATCGATTCAACCAATCAAATTACCATACAATCATATTTCAAGTCGCCTTTATTTTCTAATTAACTACTAATCGCTTGCAAGGTGCTCTGACATTTGTTGCTACCATTCCATTGTTCGTATTATCTCATCCGTGACTTCCATCAATTATATCTTCAGGAAGCAACAGTCTTCATCTTTTTTTTTTTACATTCATTGAATTTATTTATTTCACTAATTAACATAAACGAACGATAAGTATTCTATGTATATGTATGAAAAATATTATAATAGAATGAACATTCAATTCTGATTCATTCATTATGTTACTCCTCTATCGGTTGACACTACACGACTCTTCAATTCTTTTTTTCTTTCTGTTTCNGGTTGACACTACTCGACTCTTCAATTCTTTTTTTTCTTTCTGTTTCTTGTTTGTTTTACATCTGTTCTCTCTTCAGCCTTCTTCGTTTCTATCGTGCGTTTTACCTGTGCTCAATAGCCACCGTTGTGACGTTGGGGAGTTGAGCTCGTATACTACCTAGTGCTTCAGTCCGGTTTTAATTTCCCATATCGATGTTACATATTGCGCAAATATCCCATACTTCCTTTTGCTATTAATTAAAATCATGTTTCAGTGCCGTAGGTTGCACATCATCTCGCTTCATTCGTCTTAAAAAATAATCCTCTCTCTGCTCCATACTGTGCACAGTCCTATATAATGTGATAGTTTCCTCCCCATTTTCACATATACAGTCTCCATCCCCTCTTCTCTTAAATCTCCATAAGTACGTCGCCATATCTCTTAAATATCTCACGCTACTTCAGCAATCCCTCACGCACATACTTCATCAATCACTCATGTTAAGTTTTAAATTGATTCGGTATACAGCGAATCACACGTGAAACTCTCTTCCATAAAATAAAGATTAAATTTGTAAAAAATTCACGAATCGACAGAAGGAATCTTTTTATTCTTTACTTCCCTTTCCGCGTACTCCCATAGGGTCGGCTCATGCGGTAATTACGAATTTCAGAATTATTTTAGGATACGTCGTATGACACACCATGGGATAATATCATGTGGTAAATGTTATAAGGATGACACCATCGACAAAACACCTTCTGTACCAATTGTAAAAATTGACTTTAAGAGAAACGTTTTTTGTAAAAAATGTGTTATTACTAACAAAAATACCAAAACATGATTAACAGGAGTTTTCAAAATCCTAGATAATAACGCGATAAAAAACGTTCGTAACTTTTATCAGCGTAACATATTGTCATGTACACAACAGCCATCAACAAATAACGCCTGAGCTCTGATTCAAAATAATGACGGTCGAATGCGGATTATTCGCTATTACTTGGAATCAGTACGCAGACTCTGTTTGTAAATAGCAGTTGTTAATTGTAACATGAAACCACAGCCACCCTCATGAGCAATTCACGTTTTCCAACTGTTACGTAAATCAATATTTTAAAACTAATAACATAGAGAAAAATATGTTTTGAGATAGTTTAGGTAAATGAAGGGCTCAATATTGTCCGCAAAGATTTCTCAACTCCTCCTCTTGACACCACTACTAGACTTAGTAACGCAAAATAAAAAGATCCAATCACTAAGTCAGTGATGAATGTGGAATATGTATGAGCTACTAAGTCTATTGTCATGTTAAAAAAATCGCTTTATTTCATTCATCTAGTAACCCCACCCTGATCACAGTTTAAAGTGTGGACATACGATCATAATCCGGAATTACTTAGAAATATATCAGTAAAAATAAAATAAAATAAAATAAACATTTCCTACAAGTTAAAAGAAATACAAGGATAACTACGACTTAGTAACATTTCTAATTAGGAGCATGAAACCCATGTGAAAGTCCAGCAGTCAAAATAACAACTTGACGAGATTTTACCAACTCTTCCTCGCGCTGTGGACACGTTATCGTTTTACAGTGAGCAAAATCTCAGTTCGTATGCTACTCTGCCTACATCAACCTTTTCGTGGAACTGTCTGTAATTATATGCTGTGACGGACAGGTGGCTTGACATTTAACCTTTGGTTACAAGGAGGTTGCTCCACCAGTTATAGCAGCCTACGCTAGGCAACCCCCGCAGCAAAAATACGACAACATTGTGCTCTCGCACCACTGGTTACATCTCGTGACTAGTTTTTTTGCGTCGAGGACTGCAGAAAAGGAATCTTGTTTAATAATGCCAATGACATGGTATCGATCGAGTAATACTAGGTATTGATTCCTTGAACTGTAGAAAAGTCACCACACTTTATCGTTGTCTCTTCCGTTTCCGCACCACTTCTTTTACGAACGCCTCGAAGCAGAATCCTGGGAATCCCTTCTTCTCCGGGATTCCCCTCCTCCAGTCAGCAGTCACTTACAGTTGCTTGCGCACGCACCAGCGCCGACGCCTAATGAATTCAGATGGCTTCGCTGTGCGACGCCCCCTCTTCTAATACAGGGCGCGCCACCTCCACCCCATTGTCCGCTAATGAAGCATTGTATTGAAAGTATTTCCGATCGCTACCTCTTGCCTCGGGGTGAGGAATGTGCCTCTGGGAATTGCTCGTTTCCGCGGCGGACCCTTTCCGGTCACGTGACGAAGACGCGCCCCTCCGCTCTTCCTCTGTCTGCCACATGAGTGACGTCGGAAACGATCTCCGGCTTGGCACTGGGGAGACGCTTAGGAAATACGTGATACATAATTTATAGACACAAGCGTATTCTAGACGGCGTGTGACTTTGAGGATGAATTAAGCTCCGTGACTTTCCGTGGGTAAAAATGCAACCAACTCAATCAAATAAAGGCGATCCATAGCGTAGTTCATAGAGTACTTGCCGTCTACCTCTGGTGACGCAGATACTAATCCCGACAGATCCAAGTAGAATTTGCAGTGGTAGACTAAGTGGGTTCGCAGAAGGTTTATTACGGGTACTCTCATCATCATAATTCACATACCCGCATGGCCACCATATCCCCATAAAGACTGATACCGAGTGCGGAGTGAGCGGCAATGGAACACTTATTTTTGCCATCAAAATGTTGAACGAATAAATAAATAAAATAAGTTCACTCATAGTCCTTGATTTTAGAAAGAGTTAATATTAACTAACTATCACTAACAAGAAATAAGGACAATAGTATGCAGTTAGAAAAATAATTATTAGTAAACATAATTATCAAAATGAAGAGCGTAGGCAAGTGTGGCAAGCAATCTGGTCAATCATATTTCATGCGCTTGACACTTCAACATTACGAGTATGCTGCATCTCCACCATGATATGATATACTATAAAGAATCGACGACTGCAGTAACCTTCCCCAGATGTGGTTGAACGGAGGACGGGGTTCGAGACCGCACACGGGCGTTGGGTGTCAGGGAAGTCTGGGTTGCGGCAAAGCTCAACTGACCCTGACAGCTGTCGCCACAAGAAGGACGCTTCAATGTACGAAATAAAAATGTAAGAGAAAAGTTTATATCCATCAACATGAGATATATTTTTCTTATCTTCGGCTGAGTTCAATATTTTCAACTCAGCATAATTAATTTTTCAATAGTAGCTCTGTCAATATTATACGAGTTTGTGGTGAGGAGGTAATATACCGAAGCAAGAGAGAAAGACTCGTTCAAATGTTTGCGACCAATGAACTATTAAAGCTGATATTATTTTTATCTATTTAGTATTCTATATTGTTTAGTTATGAAAATCATTCAGGAATTACAGCTTCTATGTATTACAAAATAGTAAAGCGTTTTATTACAAAACATCTAGGATCCTATATTTCCAGAGTATATTACGTGGATTTATAATGCAGATCGGTTGATGTTCATCTTTATAAATACGTTTCTTTTTCAAGAACGTCGGGTTCTAAATCTTGATATACCTAAGGTTTTGTAAAATTAGAATTTTTAAGGTCAGATAGACAGTAAAGCTTATTATTAAATCCTCCCTCCCAAATAAAAAAAGGACCAAATCAACTTCCCTTCCGAAAGCAATATTTCTAAAGACCATTCCCGACGCACATCCGATCACGGTGAGTACGCCAACACCCAGCCATCGGTATCGGTACAAAAGGTTCTCTGAAAGCATTACGTGGAAACGAAACCGAAAAGACGACCAATCGCTTACGCAAAACAGCGTTGAGGCGAAACCGCCAATTCCCGCGCGCGCCGAGGTAACGCAATCGCCAACGCAGTTTCACGGCGACGGGTGGAGTTCCGCAATGCGATCACTTCGATCGACTTTCGTCCCCTTCTCGTCCCCCTGCCATACCGTATCCTCGTCGGCTAATCAAACGAAACCGATTCCTTTCTCCTTTTTTTTTTCGTTTTATTCTTTTTCTCTATTTGGTGAAAATTGCGAGTATGGAGAGAATGCGTTTGTGGTCTCCACTTGGGTCTAGGGGTATTCTACAGTGCCGCTGCAGAATTGGGTTTCATTGTAGATGTGTTGTTGTTGAATTCGTGACGACGGGGAATTCCCGGTCAGTAAGAAGTTTTACAGGAGACTCGATGAATGTCACACTATCAAGATTCACTTCTATTTGTCCCAACATACGGAGTAACGGCGTTGGGATGGAGACAGTGAAATGAATCCTCCCACTAAAGATACATAGATATCTATAATTATGTTAATTGCAGATCCCACGCAAATTCGTCTACGAATTTGAATTCCTCCGTTCGCCTTTTCCGGGCTCTTCACATTTTTTCACTTATATTTATAAATACAAGTACGTATCTCAGCAGAAACAGCCTTTCTACTCATCTGTTGAAAATTGGCGGCATCTAGGCTGAATTAAATATTGATATAACCCATTTAGGGTTCTCTCGAAAAATGTGTGAATGTCTGTTCACAAGAAATGTGTACAAATTTATTCTAGAGTACGGTCTCGCCTTATTTCACACCATTTCATCAAATTTTATAAATATACAGTAAAAGTTAAAATGTTTGTACAATTAATATTTTAAATATTTGTAATAAGCTAAATCACGTAACTGATTTCTATAGTTATTGCAAAAGGTTACATTTAATCAAATTCTATCTTACACCCCCACCCGCAAACAAATAACCAAGGCGAATCATTTCAATGAATGCAACATTATCACTGATGATTTTCTGCTTAGAAAAATGTATTAAGGTATTCCCGTCGACAATTGTGAAAGCTTTGAAAAAATAATACAACCAATAATAAAAATGTAATAGAAAATTACCTCTAAGAAACTATCTAGTGACTTTGAGACATTTTTGCTCTTAACATATTTGACGTTGTTTGTATAAACAAAAATTATATGCTTATAGACGACCACGTTTTTCCAGCACTTTTTCTTAAAAATATTTGTGATAAATTCCTAGAAAATTATTATACATATGTTAACAGTAAATGTTTGAGCAACGCAGTTCAATTTGATTGTGTAAATTGAAGTCGCGAGCGCTCGCAAAATCACCACCTACAGTCAAACGTCTGGAGCAAATTCTTCATGCAGTCGAACTACTTAGCACGATTCACGATAGGTTGCGATTTATTTTCGAAAGAAATTAAGTGTAAAATTCCTATATCAATGACATGTTTGCATCATATTAAGTAGTATTAGGGATACTCCATCACACCTACAAGCAACTAGTGTATTATCTTTAACTTTGGTCAATTATGTTGAAATCTATCACTTCTCACAGTAAACTTCTTTCCTCCTCTGCATTATAGCTTCTAAAGAAAACTAATATGTACAGTATATAACGTAAATATTTTGTGACTTAATGCAACATAACCAAAATTACTACCAGAGCGAGAACTTGAACTGCAGAACTATTTTATTTTGTTGTTAAAAACGCGTTATGTGTATAAAACAAAAGTTATTAGTGTTGTTTTCCACAATCAAATGCGAACTTCGCTATTCTTGAATACCAGCTATTCCAGAACGCAATCCCAGCCCGCACTAACATCAAGAACCCCGGACATTCCCAGTGAGAGTGATATGTTTATCCTAACATAACTGAATGATATGGGGGGGGGGGGGATTGGTGAGGGATGCAAACAACACAACATAATCATCTTTAAGATAATTAACGAGATAGCTAATCACAACTCACAACACAACTTACCAATCTGTCTTGGGATTTTTATAAACATAAATTCATGTTTCCTGTTTCTTCATTAGCTACTGTCCGCCGCCGACTAGAAGTTTGACGGCAGGTGGAGTGTGAAGAGGGGCAACGTGACGAGAGGGACATTTGGGGAGAGCCACTTGTCGCACGGGGTTCACGTCGTTCGCAGCTGGTGTCGCCTCAGGACCCTTTCATAAGGCGGTATCGCACGCCTCCCTTCAGTGAAGCGGAAGGTCGATGCGGCCATTGAGTCGCCGCCAGAGAAACACATAGCTACAGCGTACTCCCACACAGTAAGGTATCTATATTCTGCTTTAAATATACTTGAAACGAATAATAATTCCCATTTTTCCTTAAAAAGTTGTTCATGATATTATCAGAACACTTTTGTTTAATTATTTTATTGGAATGGGTATCATTTCCCAAATAAAAACATATGATTTTGTACAATTTTGATACAAAGATCTCGCAGTCTGATGTATGCAACCCGCTAAACTTCTAAATAACCCGCTATTCCACGGATGACAATAGGAGCACGTACTGCATGCAGCAGGGCACGTGTGAAGACAAGCTGCTTCCAGAGATGCCAATAAGGTATTAGACGGAATGGAAGATGTCGTGCGACAAATTTCATTATGTGAGGAGTAATATACAGAGCGAGTACAATTATTTCATAACTCAATGATGACCTCGGAACTCGCCTCGAGCACGCGGCTGAATGCAACATCGTTCGCGTGGTCCTTCTCTCGATACCACAACGCTAAACCATCCATATGTTTATTCAGAGATTTGATACGATTAATGTGAATCAAAGTATTGTCATTCAAGGATGTCAAAGTCAACGAATGGTATGGACGGTATAAATAATGCAAAGTTATCAAATTTCTGAGAGAGTAATGCACGTCATATTTACTCGAATAAAACAGTGTCACCCAAAGTATCATTTTCAATTGTTGCACATTTTATGCCCCAATCCATTTTTTTTCTGTAGTATTCGATAACCAGTAGATTTATTACTATCATTTAATCTCTACACGCTCGACTTCAGTAAAACCAGCGAGAGGCGCTGTTATCACCATTGCGTCGTACCCATATACTGCAACCTCATCTTGACAATTGTCATGTAGTACTCAACGCATCAATCACTGTCTTCAACACTATTATCCCTCCTGTAATTAGAGGGGTTACTAAATACGACTGTACACTCAACTCCCCAAAATCTGACATCTCTATCCCCACCCGCTTCCATTGTTCATTTTCACAAAGGCAATACGTATTATTCCCGGTGTTAGACTAATTTCGTGATCCTGTAAAGAGCACACACTTGTCCTGGAATACTCCCTCACTTGATTTGCCCTCCTTTATATTGGCAAAATATTTTACATTGTGCGTTTTGTCTCATTCGTCCGCAGAAACATTTATCGATACCAAGAAACGATTCAGAACTTGTTCTCAGACCTTAACCAGTACCGGAATTGTAACTCCAAAATTCGTGCGTCAAAACTGTCAGTTGAGACACTTCGATTCTCTTCTAATCTTTTAATGCATTATCTAAATACCAAAGTTCAAAACAGTTTAATTTTTGTCGAAATTACATCCTGACTTTACTTAATAAAATTGCATGCATGTTATTGGTGATAACTTCAAAAGCGATTTTAATTTTTGAACCTTTAATAAGATGATGAGAACATCACTACGCTTGCTTTTCTAACAAAACATGTTGAATAAAAAAATAAATCGTTACAATATTTATAATCATTGTCATAATTAGAACAATGAAAATCACACTGACGGACAGTTTTCAATTGTGAAGTTAAAATACAACATTTTTAACGTACCATTTAGGTACCGGAAATGAGAATAAGCTCAATTTTATTGGTGCGAGCATAACTGGAACCGGAATCGACGTTAGCTACCATAACCAGTTTTAGAACTGGGCATATATTCTGATTTGTTCCAAATTCTTGATCAATATTAAGCATTTCCAGGACTGGATTATCGAAACTGAAGCTCAAGTATTACTTCAACAGGTCTTGGATTTCGCGAGGTGGACTTTCTTGATTTCTTTTCCTTGGAGCATGAAGACGATGTGTAAGAATTACGGTCCCACCGCTTCGACTCCAGGATAAATCCTGTACACTGTACGTGGCAAGCATCTCACTTTGTAACACTGTTTTATAGTGTTTGATACACTCAAACTAAATAAAAAATTGTCTCGCCATGGATGACCTTGACTCAAAGCTATGCATAATCACAATTTTATTAAAATACAACAATATTTTAATGATAATAATTATTATAGTTTTCTACCAGAATAAAGAATACGTACCGCTTCTAAGCAGCAGGGTGGAGGCGTGCTGGGAACCTGAGCAAGAGACCCTTGTATTGAAACCACTTTCTGATGGAGTATTTTATATCGAACTATTTTGATCTACGAACACCAATACTTTTGAAATTGCTCAAATATCACAATTTAATCACAAAACTCGCGTGCAAAGTTGCGAGTTCTCAGGTAGAGTGACGAAAATTCTGAGTACATGTGGAATATTGGTGTGGATATTGAGGTATAAGTAATCGGTATTTGAACCTCATCCATGCAGTTGGGAGCTTCGCAAAACTCCAAACAAATACCATTCCCCGTTTAAAGCATATTCCTTATATTCTTCACATTCATCCCATTTTCTCGTAGAATTATGACCATTCACTCCCCTCTCCTCAATCCCGCCCACACTCCATCCATTGTTTCGGTCGCGCCCCGTCAGCTGCCACCAGTTCTACGCCCCTACAGGCAGTTATTGTAAACTCATTACGGGTTCCCCGAACGGTGGCGCCGTCCGGCGTGACATGTGTGTCCGGCCTTACCCCTAACACCCACCCTCTCCTCTGGACTCCACCCAACCCCTATCCAAGGCCACATGTTCACTCCGTAGCGCATTAACTCATCTCTGCCCTCACTTGTCACCCTCGCGTGTCTCCGCTTCCATTAATCACGGCGTACCTCCGAATCAAATATCGTTTCCGGTGGGTTACCTTTTTTTTTCTTTTTTTTTCAAAAAATGGTTGCTTGCTTCGTTAAACGCAATCTGACAGTTGCTGAAATTTATTTATTGCGGATTCACTGTGATGTGGCGAACGTAACCAAAGGAATTTTCCCAGTGTTTTTCAATTACAAGTTAAAAAACTTATTTAAATATTTTCATTATATTACTGAATTATATGATAAATATCGTCCAGGAAAAACATACAATTTAATACTATGTTGGAAGTACACATTTAAATGCAAGTAAAATAATAAGCAATGAGGTATTATTAATATAAACTGCATATATGTTAAACGTTTTCTATGGTCTTAATCAAGTATAGTACCCATATCATGGGTTGGTTCTCATTCATCGAGACTCTTCGGCAGAGTTGTATGTCAGAAACCGATGTATCGCAGCCACTCCAAGTATGTCTTGGAAGCAGGTAAAGGCTTATGCACGCCTACATTACCTTGACCTTTAGTTTCACATTCAAACTCGCAATTCACTCTGTCACGGGTTAACGAAATTAATCTATGCTTCATATACCGTTAGGTGGATAAAGCGTAGGTTGAGGCACATATTGTGGTTCGCGGGATAGGAATATATGCCACCAGATATTAAAACAATACAACCTTCGGAAATAGGAGACACGGTTCACTTGAATTAATTATGTTTTTTAAAATGAGAAATTAATAATTATTTTTTTAATAGCGTGAACGATTTCTTGATACGTACAAATATCATCTAATTCTTAATTTATGGTTTTTTCAAAAAATAAAAAATACAGTTTCCACTCAAAATTTAATTTTGACAAATTAATTTGCATTTTATGAACAAACCTCGCGAGTGCATTAAATCAAATAAGTTCTCTTGTAATCTTCTACGTATTTTAATTTATTTTTAATTTATTTACATCTCTCTTTCTTCATCAACCCAATACCCAACATAGTCATTACCAGGGTTTCGTCCTCTAGCAGCTTTTTTCCTTCATTCTTCTTCTGAACTATGATGTATTTTAACGAATATTATTTTGTGGTTTCAGTAATGTTGCCCTATTTCTGAACTAAATTCTTATTAATTCGTTAAAATGTTTCATTTAAGAGAATGACAAATGAACGTCCTTATTTTTGCAGGCAAGTTTATTAAACTATTTCTACGGCCATGGTTCTTGTATTTAAACGCGCTTCTCAATTTTATCTACTATTGTTTTACTCAACAGTTTTTCTCATCGTGATAATTGTGACTCCTTTTTAAATGCACAATGAGGTTCACCAGCATCGTTGTAATTTTTTTCATAAACAATTCTGTATAAATAAGATCGGTCATTTGTTATTGTCTAATTCATTGCAGACGAGACATCAATATTGTTTCGTATTGAGAATATTTTTCCAAACATGTCGGCAGCTTACAAGAAAAACAAAGATTGTGAAAATCTCAAGTCAGTTAGTGAAGAAAGCTTTTCGGTATGAATACGCTGTTCGCAGAAGACACTCAGATAAATCTGATCAAAATGGAAATTTCTTCTGTTGAACTTCTGAAAAAAGAATGGCGGCGAAAGAGAAAGAGAGGGAGAGAAATGAGAAATATATTGGGATTCCCCAACATTACACCAAGCACGGAAAAAGAAAATAGGAAAATTATTTTTTAATGGATTAAATAATAATCAGTGGTGTTTGGAAACAATGCTTCGTTGATTGGAAATACGAAATACACGCAAAAAATGTTGATAATGAAATAAAGGATTAAATCAATAAACGAATTTTGTGAGATTAAAATACAAATTAAGTACTTCCCAACCCGCTGTTCATGTACTCTGGAAGTAAAAAAATGTACTAAGGTTTTCAATTTTTTAAAGATTTTTAATAAACCTGATTTTCAATATTCTAGTAATGTTTTGAGTCACAACGTAGTTTCCTCGATAAATTTAAATTAGATTATGTATCTCTGAGAAATTTCAGATGATCATCATTTTGTCGAAGTGGAAATCTCTGGACACCATTTACATATGCTTTCACTCTACAATGCGTGTTTTATTTTAACCGTCGAAGTCAACATTTATCTTCTGCAAGTGTAGTATATGAAAGAAATATATTTACAATATCTACTTATTTTGTTACAAATAGGATTTGCGGGCCACTAAGCATGGAGATGCGAGTCGCACTCGGCCTAGAAAGCATCCTTTCCACAGAAAAATACGGCCTTGAGTATGATTTCTATGAGAGAAATATCCTAGTTGCTCTTGACCTTGGAGGAGCCCCGCGTGAGGTACAAGCGATAAAAAAAAACGCGTGCACCTAGCTTCTCCTCGGGCAATGGCGGTGACGTCCCGCTGACACACATCTCTCTCTATGGAGTTCCGCGAACACACACTTCGAGCGTGGATGGCGTACCAACCACATCTGCGCTTCATTTGTTTGGTCAGTTCGTTCTGGATGGTTAGGATACGTCCACTGGGTCTCGAAAATTTAACTAAATTATTGCGCACACACCCAAAAAAATTATTTGTTTCAGAGTTTTATTGCAAAAAATTATATTTAATAAATGTTGCCTCTCACTTCAATATCTCGCAGCGAGCCTTTTTCTGTAATTCTAATTTCGCAAAAGAAACTAACTATTTAGGACTATTTTTCCAAGAGCGAATTTAGTATCACAATTATTTTTATTTGAAATGATAGAGTATTATTTGTTTCGTTTTATACGTTTTGATTGTGTTGAACTGAATATTATTAATTAATCTCTGATAATTATGTAGTAAATGAAAATGCACCTAAAACGTAAACCAACACGTAATAGATTTATTGGATCATTTTTAAATCTATAATAAATATAATCATATACAATTCAATTCTGATAGCTGTCGAGCTATACAATCGTGATATCGAATACGAGGATTCAGCGTATTGAAGTCGCGTTTCACGAAAGATGAGAATGCATGTTCTCCGTCCATTCTAAACCATGTTTGCAAAAGAGAGAGAAAAAAAGAGGCTCATGCTGTTATGTCCAAATCACACAGTAATTTATGATTGTGTTAACCCTCACAAAAAGAAAAGAAAAAGGAAATAAGAAAAATTACAGTCTGGTGTCTTTATTTAACTCTCGCCCTCTTAATAAAATTATATTTATTTGTTTATTTGAGAACGATGATTAAAAACACGCTCATCAAAATTTATCTGAATCTTAATTAAACTTTTATCTTCATGAACTTAATACTTTTATTACCTCCTCTTTTCTGGAAATAACTTATTTTTCTTCTATATAAACGTGAAAAAAGTTTTCCTTTTGGGTTCGATAATATAATTAACTTAAGTACAACTTTTAAAAAAAGTTTCTTTCCCGTTATGACATGAAGGAAAAGGTCAACCAAAAGCAAAAATTGGTTCTAAACGCATACGTCGTACTGCAATCCCAGAAAAAAGCAGTAACGTCCTCGCCTTCTCTGAGGACAGAAAATGAACATGTCTAAATCTTTAAGTAACTAAAAGTCGAAATCGTTAAGTAGATCTTCAGTAATGAACTAACTTATGATTTGAGAATAAAAATAAAACTATAATCAAAGTACCATTTATCAATGCAAAAGTAAATCTTCCAAGAAAAAAATTAAATAAGCTTTGTAAAAGTAATAGATGAGGGAAATTACGAGTAATTTTTAGACTACTGGAAGTAAAAAAAACAACAACTTATGTTTCAATATAAGTTTTCAACTCAAAATATTATTCTTTTAAAGACACGATAAATTATGTTGTGCACATCATCTGTTTAATGTGGGACCTCAGTCGAATCTCAATTGTTAAGTTTATTTATTTGAAATATGGAATACTTCGCGAAGAATTTACAAACTTTTTACATTTCCTTCTAAATTTAGTTCGCTCACTGCACCACAGATCCCTTTACTACTCCATACCGCAAGAGAAACCGACGCAAAGAAAAACAAAAAGACTCGCTCACAATTGCGAAACAAATCGGCCACGCCTAAGCGGAAAAGAGAGAGAAGCAAGAAACAAAAGACGACCAGAAGCGAATCAGGCATCCGCATCGCGCTCAGAGAGCAAGCGCGTCTCACGCTGCCTGCCTGGATGGCGGTGGATTGATCTCGAGACGTCGAACAGTGGGCCAAAACTGCTCTAAAACCACGTACGGGTTTTTTAAAGAATACCATTCGCTGCCTAACCTGAAATATCATTATCTATGAGGTTTTCAAGTCGCTGAATTCGAATCTGATGTCAAAATTAAATATCCCCTGGTGTTAGCGCTTCTTTCACAAATTTTACAGATGTTAACATTTTTCGTTGTCTTAGCTTGTCCATAAAGGCTTTTGCTTTCGTAAAGATTCTTATTAACACGTGTAAGTGCTTGCAGTTTTATTTAATGGATCTAAATACCAAAAGTAAAATAGTTTCTAATGCATGAAAAAATCGTTAGTGTGGTCCAAAAGTTGCGACACTTGAAATGATAGGAAAATTACAATTATTCTTAATTGGGAGTTTTTATGTTCATACAAAATGGCTACATAGAGCTTAGGTTTGGACGGTACACATTATTCGACACAACTATTGTGATTTGAAACTCTATTCTCCCGTGTATAAATATATCTGATACACAGAGAATCTAAATATTAAATTTCTTGATTCACAGTGCTCTTATTCTAGACAACACTTTATATTGGACGTACAAAACACTTGATAGTTCATTAATCTACATAACGTTTCGGGGAGATGTTTTCCCCATCTTCAGATGTTTTAGGCTTCTTTTGATGATTTAGTCACAAGTCCTTTGTGTGAATACCATTGCATACATTATCTTGCTGCACGCTCATATGATGCATGTGATAATTGCGTTAAAAGTATTTAACTTGTCAAAATTACATGGTATGATTGGTTCCTGTACATTTTCGAGTCATTCTGTTGTTGGCCTCTAGCCTCACAGAGTGAACTGTGAATCAAGAGCACTGTGAATCAAGAAAAATAATATAAGACAACACCACTTCTACCTAATCTAAATATTAAATGTTTCATTTTTTGTTGCTTTTTCAGTTATTCTGACCCCCTGTGCGCTGCTTGCCTGAATGCTCGCAAGGCGTCGCTTGCATCGCCCGGATGCTGTAAAGGAGGAAGTGAGACGGAGAACAAGCCGCACTCGTATACTGTGGCACTCCGAAAGCCAACCACATAACCCACACGATCCATTCGGATTTAAGCCCACTCTATCAAATAAAATCTTTACTGTCAAAAATTAAAATAAAATAATCAGTTGCAGACTCTGCGTATGAAGTGAGCGATAATTAACAAAGTTACTCTTCGGAAACAAGCAAGGGACCATTCCATCAATCCCATTTAAGAACCAAAGGAGAATGGTGGATGTAATATTTATAAAATAAATTATTTAATAAGCACTCTTATCCATTTATTATTCCAAAATGAATTGTAGATATTATGTGCACTAAAAATTCCTGATTAAGAATAATAAAAACGTTAATGACATTATCGCCCAAGAATAATCCGCCATTACCCGAAGGAAAAAAGGAGAAGAAAACGGAGCACGAAGGGGCCACAGAGATAATGTACGCAACCGCGCGAAGGTTAGAAATAAACTATTATTCATAAAGACGTTTTTAAACGAAGCATACAAAAGGAATTTAAACAGTAACTAGAGTACTGTAACAATGGCGTGATAAGAGATAAGAGGAATTACATCTTGCAACATCCCAAACGATATAGGAAATAATATTTATTAAGAGACTGAAATTCTCGTTTACCTTTTTTTTTTTTAATTAGTAAATTATTGAACAAAATCCATCCAACACTTCCATTTTTCATATCTTCAAACTGATCTATAACGGATGTGGCAATAAAATATGCCCGATATTGAGAAGTGTTCGCTTTTGCAAAATTAATGTCAAAGAAATTTACGTAAATAGAATGACATTAGCAAAAATAATGGGCAGCTACATTTTTTTTAAATTTGCTCATATGGAACAGTAATTCTCATATGGAACTTCCCTAATTCCCTGCTTTGTTTTCTATACTACTGGTTCTTCTACAAAGAACTACTCACAGTTTGAAAAAATCTCGATTTTCTGTATGGGAATTATTCAAACAACCGATTGATTATTTTTTTAGTGTTTCTTCAATATTCATTACCATTTGCAGTTATCTGTTTTTTATTCGTCGTCGTGCGTTTATTGCACATGATACAATTTGTGATTTGTCGTTGACTGTAATCTTAACTTTAATTTACGTCCAAAGTATGCCTACTTACTCTTATATCTTATCTATGGATACCTTTGTGTCAATATCGGCTCATGGGAGTGCACCATCAGTAGGGAAACAGCAGAAGTTTAAACGGAAGTATCTGAACCGTAGTGGAAATAGATACAACGGAGAACATTACTCGGGATGGAGCTTTATTATTCCATTTCTGTGCGTTACAAAAATTATTTTCGAATAAAAAACAGGTGTCCGCGTCAGTTTTAGAGAGAGAGTCCATTTTCAGGGAGTTTCTAGTAACGTACATATAATAGAAATGAAATGGGGAATGCGAACAGGTGTACTAAACGGAAATGTCTGCTATTGAAGATTATTTGCTTAGGAAGTTTCACTGTGTTGAATCTTCTCACCCAACACTATTTGACTATCGTATTAGATTTTGTCCGCCAATTCTTCTCAAGCATCATTACTTACCTCTACCATTAAATTATGCAAATCACTCTAGTATTTGCTCTTCCCAGTCATCCCAACTCATTTATATATCATGAACTTCAAAATGTCCAGCAAAATACTTGGAAAAGGGTTCTCCGTGTAACAGAGTCAGGAAAACTACAAAAAGAAAATAAATCGCGAGGTTGAAGGTGACATGAGAAAGTTTAAGCTTGAAATTAGATTTAATCGTCACCGTCAATTTGTTTGCGAGTATAAAATTTAATTTATGTGGAACAGAGTTTCTAGTCCAAAGTAATGCCTCCGGTTTCACCTTGTCACTTATTCAAAATCCAACATCTTGCTTCAAACCGATCCCACACCCTTCTGCCCGTCGAAGTGATCGTGTTAACCTCCCCTCCCGATCCTACTTCCACCTGAACACCCACTGCGAGAGCCACAAAGGAAGAAACCAGCGAGAGGTGCGCGGCTGCGGCGGCGATGTTGGACGCCTGCACGCTTTGCCCGCCGAGTGAGCAGGTTCCTCAAGGCCCAAGGTCGAGGTCGAGACTTCGGAATCGATTTTGCCCGTTCGTGCTCTCTTCCGTTTTCAGCAGACGAAATACTTTTTGTCTTCTTTTTTTAATACAAAATTTAATTACCGAAAGATCTTTGTTAATTCGGATAAATACTGGTAAAAAATTATCCTCAGAGATATAAAAGTATTTCGGGGAGGGGGGGGCACGGAGAAAGGGGGCTAAAGATTCGCATGCCTTATGCACAGAACCATAGACGTTTAATAATATTTTAAACGTTTCACATAAAAAAATGATACCATAGTACAGAGCTTTACGAAAGTTGGATCAATTGCGTGAGGTCGTAGTGTGAGCAATGAGACTGACAGGCAACATTTTGAAGGGCAAGAAGTTTTTAAAAAATTGTTAAGTCTGGAAAATCTCCCCAACCCTCACATCGTGACCGTTTTCTAGCACCATCTGAACACTCCTTATAGTGTGACAACAGTGAAGACATGCAAAATTGTTATGATCCTGTTTCTTTTTTTATATGACTAATATCACGACAGAGCAGAAACGAACGGGATAGGGTACATATTTTTATGTGATTCCGACTATTCTGAGTTCATACATCTATTAATTAAGCAAACTTACCAAAGAACTCTCATCAATATTCCAAAATGTGTTTGAACGTACCTGCAAACAAAGAAGAAATAAATAAGTCATTGCCAAACAGACCGAATACATTTTAAAATCTTATTTTACGAAAATTCAAAAATGAAAAGTAATTATAGCATTAGAGTAAAAAAAGTGACTATTATAAGTGTTGTAATATTTGTTTAGAATTAGTTCACTTTATTGTGAGAGTAAATAGTCGTGGTTTTTTAATTCAAAACTAGATAAATTCATTCAAATAGGGAGATCTTCCACCGCAATATTCACTGTAGGGAGAGGTAAGGGGTTGAGAATCCAGCAATCAGAATCCAATCCAGCAATCAGAACCATCGTTGGTGCCCGAGAGTAAACGGCGAAACCTCGTTTTCCGTGCGAGCACCGCCAACGAAAATAACAAACAATCACGAGCAGGTTCCTGGCACTGAGCGGAACAAATCGAGAAATGTTTGTGCAACTACCAAACGGCCTGGCGGGTGAAACGAGGACTAGTGGAGAAGACATATGACGTCGCGGAACGCACGGTAGCCAGTCGCCGGGATCTAAGTTACGGCTCTGGTACCGCATACTCTCGAATTATGAGCCGCTAGATGCATTCGTTATGCGGCTGGCGAAAGGCGACGCGGCGCGAAGGAAACAGTGCCGGAGACTGTGATGACTGTTGCACAAAGCAGAGCTTGCGAGGAAGAGTAATTTGGGGAGTGGGAGGCGACGTACGCAAAGCACACATGAAAAGGCAGTAGAAGCTGTTGAATTAACTGATAGAGGAGATGAAGATCTCACAGGAAGTCGTAGTTATTTGTTGATATGATTACGGTGGACGCTTGATGAAAGTAAACGTGAAAAGGATCTAGTGGTAGCATCTACGCTTCCTCAATATCGCTGAGCGGTAGAGCGCGTGTTCAAACTGATAATACGCAAATCATACATTACGCCATAACGATTGCTACAAATGTAGCAAGTAGTGGAGTTCACGATGTCACCTGGATGTACACATCTGCTTCTATCTAAGAAAATGTTACTAGTAAACCAAGTGTATTCCGGTAGCTACTGTACAATAATGCTTGCTTTAATACAGACCGTAAAGCCCTAACTTAAGTAAAAGTCAATACACTTTACGTTGTGCAGATACTGCAGGTTATTACTTACTGTAACAGTATTGAAGAAATGGTTTTATGGTTATTGAAGTAGTCTTTAAATTTTAATACATTAAAGAACATAAGTTGAATATTTTATATGATAATCCAAGTAGCGATTCGAAATTCTACTGTATTTATCTCCACCTTATCAGTCTATAGTCTCGGATATTGTTAACGTGGCAATGTTTACTTTTAACGAATATATCCCTTTCTGATTCTCGTCCAATGCAGATCATGATGAGGATCATTACTTAAGTATGGATAAACTCGGGAACTTAATAATATCTTCGCTTTACGTAGAAATAGAATTCGAAAACTTTTCTGATAAGGCTTCCATTATCACCAATTTCATCATCAGTTCAACCCGCAGCGTACAAACTTCATTAAATATTACCTGGACGATAGTTTTCAAACGTGTCGGAACTACATTCGCAATCAAAACACGTTATCGAGCAAAACGTTTGAAGCGGCGGTAAAAGTAAAATAAAAAAAAAAAGACAAAAAGAAAGACGAGGATACTTTGGAAGAGCGTTGACAACATGGCAATGCCGGTGGTGCACATAAACAGTCCAAACGAGCAGCGCGTCGCGTCACATCGCGAACAGTCGTTTCGCTTCCGATGCAGATCGAAAGCTTAAATCCATTTGATCACCGAGGCGCAGGCAGCGGGGTCGTTCATCAGAGATATTTTCGGAAGCGAAATACAGCCTCCAGCGAAGACCGACAACCGGCATTCGGTTCTACATACATCAAATGCACCGTATCGGGTTTAGTTATGTTCGCCCCCCCCCTCCACTCCGTCCATCGCCGCGACCGCCGCCCCCCCCCACCCCACCATGCGCTCCGCTCCCAAGCACAAATAAAAGATGGAAGGTACGAACGCCCAATTTACGACCCACGGCCACGGAATATTTAAGTCGGTCGTGGAGATCGACCGAGTCACGTGAAATTGCTGGTGAGAAAGGACGTCAGAACACGTCCACGAGACATGTAACGTGGGCACACATAATTTACATTCAGCCATTGCCATCTCTTCAGTTCGGAAAAGGAAAGTGAAGTGAAAAATTTCCGAATTCGGGGTCACTCAGGTATAATTTAAGCACGTCAAAGGCTCCGGTGTCAAAGGATTTTGCTTGTGAGATGGAACGGAAGATATTGCTCACATTAGGAATGATAAATTCTCTATTGACTAGAAATTCAAACCAAAGTCAGAAATTCAGCTCTAAAATTGCTTAGTACCCTAATAGGCAAGGAAGCAGGTTTTTAAGAGGATTGTACCTCACGAAAACCGTTAAAGTATCTAGCGTGCTAGTTCACGAGCCTAAATACGGTCACGTCGAAACCTCCAATGAAAACAACCTAAGAGAAAAACATCTAAATTAACACAATCATGATTGGTTTTTAATAACCCATTTCGTCGCGTATTGGCCGAAAACCGGTCGCATAATCCCTCGATTTCATTACCATTCCATCATGGAAGCCAGAATGAATACTAATCCACGTGTTTCATCTGCATGCGAAGCGCACGCGCATTTTTTTTTAGGTATAGCAGCAGCAAAATCGTTTCGCTTGAAGACGTCGTTGGAAGGCAAAGCGACACGGGGAGCCGGAAAGCGGAAGCGCGATCGAGCGCCACGCGAATTTTAAAGGATCATCTCATGAAGCGAGAGACGCGGGTTGCAAAACAAACTGACGTGGTTGTATGTACACGTCACGCCGACGTGATATCATCTGCGCGCGCCAACCCCGACTGCTAGTAGCCTAACCACAGTCATCTCCGTGTCGTTGAAACTAACTTATCCGTCAACGCAGGATAGAAGAAGTTTCTAACTTTCTGACGAACCCATTTCTATACAACTGCGAACTATGATATCAGTCACTCTCTACTACTCAAGGATCATGCGAACAGAAAAACCGTGGACACTGTACATGACGAGATCGTTGACCTTTACAAAGAAAATTATAAAATGTCATCGTCATCCACGAATAATGTTCTTCACATCCAGGTTGATTTTTGTACAAATCATTTTATTACATAACTGAAAAAAAAAACATTAAGGGACCGTCCATGAATGACGTAACCCACTCAGTGGGGGAGGATATGAAATCATTACACTGCGTTACAGGAGTATTATCCCTGTTATTAAGTTACGTTCACTTTTAAAGGAGTGATTTAAGAGATGCTTTTATTGTTAAACTGCATAACATTTTCCCTTGAAGTTTGTAACAGTTATTCATATTCTCAACCGTACAGTGAGAACACACAGCAATTAGGAACGATTTAAAATTTTTCCCGACATTTTCCAAACAGCAACAAAAAAAATTTAAACCAGGGTGAAGATGGGTTAAATTAACCTAGTTCTTAAGGTGGGAAGTAAAAGATAAAGAGTCATGAGTGTTACGGTGGAGAGAGAGGGTGTTAACAAATTGTATTTTTTCCGTCACGTAATTTATGAAAAAAACCCTACCCACAAACTAATACGGAACAAATAAACTTCTGAAGGATCCAAATTTGCGTTGGGATAAAATCAAATAGGGAGAATGAATATAAACCTACAACCAAACTACGCAATCAGTAAAAAGTTATTTAATTTCAAGAATACATTCTTTACAAAAAAGGTGACTGTTTTCTTTAATTTTCTATTTACATTTCATTTTCAATTAAAATAAATGATAACGGTCTATAATTTAGTGGAAAGATAAATAATCAATCAGGTTACATTCTCTTTTTTCTCCGTAATGCAAATGTCAGTGTCATATATGAAAATTCTTTTGAAACACAAAAATTCATCTTGTATTTTGTAGAGTGAATAATTAAGTGAAATGATGTAGTAATATCTTTGGAGCATTTAGAAAATCTGTATTTTCATTTTCTTTACTAAATGTATAAATAATGTCAAGTTGACCCGCTGTCCAAGAAACTTCTAGGTCAATAACCCATGCCGTTTAAGAGATTTGGAATTTGCCATCTGTACGACTGTCAGCTGTGAGACGTTGACAATCCCGAAGTGTTCCCTGGTCACACTTTTGCAGCAGGGGAAAGAAGACTTGCATCGCATCACAACCGTCTCTTAACTGTCTTCCAACTATTTTTTCAGACAAGGAATGGAATTAGGTCAACAACGAAAGCAGTTTAACAGATGAGTGATATTAAAAATCCCATTGATGCGTTTATTTCAACCATTATTGATATACTTCACAGGAAATATTTTAATTTATTATTATATATTATAAAGTCTTGAGCTTCAAAAGGTAGAAAAAGAAATAGTGACAAGAAATCATTGTTACACTTCAATTATTATTTTAATTTGTTAAATAACCACGACAAGGTATACAATCGGTAACAATAATACAAGTTCATAACAAATACAACCGGTGGCGGAGAGACGAAAATAATGCGGAACTATATTTTTTACAATTACCGTCAAGAACGACGAACGCAACTTACTTTTTGGAATCACAACAATACTTGTACTAAATACGGCATCGCAGTATTTTTCGAACCTCGCTTCTACCAAAATGTTATTGTAAATTTACATGCTTGTGTACCGGTAAATAATAATATAATACAGGTTTACTTAAGAGAATGTAAGATCTCAACAAGTTGGTTACAGGATAATCAGATACAAAGTTGGCAGTGACGTCAAGCAATATTTGGGAATGACAACGAGGTATGTTTCACTCAAATACTTCTGCAAAAAATCACACAACTTCAGATTTTTTATGAGAAACAAAGGCATTGCATTTCTCGAGGACTGAATTATTTAAGAAAGTTTTGAGTTTAAGAAATGTCATAAATCTGTCTGCCTAGATTATCCGAAACCAGAGTATTGTTCACTATGATATTAATAATGAAGAAACAAGTTCAATACTTCGGGTATAAAGAAATCTTCGAACTGTAATCGTAGGATACTACTATGTTACAATGTTATAACCCTATTACATGAAAGGAAACCAAAAATCATGCAAGAGATGTATGTTTTCCAATGGTTTCCTCACTCCCTGGCCATGAAGGTAGCTTTAAAAAATCTACACAACGCTATTATGCTTACAAGCCACGTACTTAACCTCTTAACTCTTGAAGGCCCAACATGGGGTACGACGGATGTTAATACTATCATTAACTAACACGGTTTAAGAGAGACTCTATACATGTACAACTATCGTAGTCGAAACTCAAGGACTTGCATATGAAAAACACTTCATTTTTCAGTTTTTAGACACCTCTAAACTACACTGGTATCCTCTCAAGAAATGCACACATGAAAATATTCATGAATACATACAGTGCTTGCAATGTTATGAACAAATTGTTTATTTGAATGTAGTCGCGGCAGGCGCTGTGAAATGTTTAAAATTATTTTTTTAAAGAATCATGACATAAGAGACTGAAAATAGTATTCCGTTATGAATTAAAAAATAATAAAAAATACTCAGAAAGACAAAAAAATGAAAAAGGCAATAGCCATAAGGAGAAAAACTACAGATTCATTAATGTTGATTCATTAATGAAATAATATTTCCTTTCTTCAAATTAAATTTTTTATATGATTCCCAAAAAAATATGACCACTATTGAGAAAAAGTGCACGTAATTGAAGCACACTGTCTTTACATTCCGCGAATTCAATGGTCCACCTCACAGGGAACAGGTGAAAGCCATTATTATTATTCGATCTGTTAAAGAGTTTATTATTCAATGTCGCAGTTTAATATCTCATGAAGATATCGTCATGTATGTTTAGAGTTCAAGCCGTTTGTTCCGCTCAACTAATACATTTTGTACCTTGCAAAGTTTCTAACATGATGCATAGTTGTCACGTTACAACGCGGGGAGAATAATATACATTAAGAAACAAGTTTAAGAGAAAAAAAAACAGTAAAGTGTTGAAAACGTTTCCAATTAGTTATTATAGAAAGATACGTTAATATTCTTCACCGTTATTAAAATAATTTTCTTTTCCGATAAAGAAGTGGTCTATTAAATCAAAATGAGATTAAATAAACTTAGTCTTAGTATAAAAAACATGAAATCTGTTTTACATATTAATTTGTTTATTCATTCTGTAATAAACTTGGATCAATATATGTTGTGTCTAATATTGGGAAAAGCACAAAAATTAAATATTCCCATAAAAGATGTAAAGAAACACAACTAAAGAGAGCAGTAACTGTAGCTTTTGATGACTCACATCCCAGATGGAGAAAACTTTACAATAACACGATTATTACTAATTATAAACACGTACAGTTCATCCATATTTAAATGTCCATTAGTAGTTACACATTATGTAACATCATTAGGTTCCCTTAAGCCTTAGAAATGGCAAATACACTACTACTTACTCTATAAAGTAATATCCTGCTGAGTACTTTTTTATGACGTACGATAACCATTTTGATAAAATCATTGTGTTGTGTATACTAATAATTTGAAGATTATTGTATGACGTACATGGACGTGTCGGTAAAATTTCCATCGCAACCTCTCTTACTTCTTCACGTCAATAATTCTAATGGATACTATCCGGCTCTTAGACTACGCCAAGACACGTAAACCCTGAAGGAGAGTTGCATAAGAATGCAAGTATTTCGTAGTTCTACGAAGTCATACAAAACTAAACGCGAAATATGCACGTTATAACTGCAACGTACTCAAGAAAATGCAAATAACGTTCTTCACACAAATAACGCATCATTGAATCAATTTTTTAATCGACGATTACGAACGAGCATACGTATGCGTGAGAGACTAGTAAAAGATAAGGAACACTCGTGCTGAAGAGGAGCAACGAGCCATTTAAAACTCTTAAAAAGAAAATCCGTTTTCTCCTTTGCACGTTCCACGGCAACGTGAATTTGAATTAACAAGAGCAATTCCTTCCTTTAAATGTACAAGTCAGTGTGACAAAAGAAATTAAGTTCCCAGATTTGCAGTAAAGCTAATTGAAGTAAATTAGCAACACGGAATTTCATTCTCTTTTAATTAAAACATACGCATTTTTTTTAGACATTCCACGAAATTTCAAGAGTTGAAGTTGGAATTGTGTCCCCATCTGTCGATGGTCACCCCTGGCCTTCTCGTCCACACAACGTCTGCAAAAGGAAAAACGGCATTACCCGGCAGTGCAGCGACACGCCAGAACTAATTAGTCGTAATGGGCATCATCTGCAGAACGCGTGAAGCCGCTGCGTAATGGAACAGATAAAAAAAGAAAGGGGAAAAAAAAAAACGGAAAGAAAGGCACCGCCCACCTCCGATACCTGTTCCGCTTCAGTGGGCGTAGATGAATACGCAAGCCGATTTCTGGACGGACGGGGAGGCCGGAAAGAGTGGATCTTGGAGGATCATCCAGCCTGTTCTCTCAAGCCATATGGCAACTTCGTACACGTATTTTCAACTCTGAATAGGAGATCTAAGAGAAGAAATTTCATTCGTTGTAGGCGTAGAGTATCTATGAAACAATGTTTTAAAATAATTTGTAAAAGAGATTTAGTGCTTACATTATAATGAACTAAACAAATAAAATAACGAACCTCTAAAAAATACAAACAAAGTATACAATAACATAATGTTTTCATTACTCTCTTGTTTTATTTTTTAAACTATAAAATAAATAAAACGCCGTAGAATTCTCAGAGGTTTATGCGGTGTTATTGTTAAATGTTCAAGGCGAACATATTTCTCGGGATACGCCGCTTTCTTAGTCTACATCCTCCGAGTGAATTTGCATTGTCTACGACCAGGGGAAAATTGAGATGGACCGGTACTCGAACTCGGTACCTTCTGCTACGACCGTAGATGTGCTGTCCACTGCAGAAGCCGCCGCGACTCCCAAAGACCGTGCACAACATCCACATCCCATGATCCGATGGCCCGTACGGAAACGTTGGTAGTTCTGTCTACTGAGACGCGGTTTGTCCAGAACAACTAAGTTTACATTGATTCCGGCTGCGGAAGCCTACGTATGCATTTCACACAACAATATTTAACACATTAAAGGCTTGACAGTTAAATACTTGCGATAATAATTAGAATTTTGCTGTGTAACATGTAATTAACATTAATTAAATAGATCTGGTGTCAAAATATTTTTACGGGTATCAAAGTGATGCGTTCACGCATCTCTGGCCCTTGGGGTATCTCAATACGCTCTTTCTTAAGTCATTATCCGGTATTAATAAAATTGATTGAATATAATTTTTATTCTCTATTGCTTTTTTGATGTATTATGCACGTTAAAAGGAAACTGTATTATAATGTTGGAAAATTTTCGAACTTCTCTGGGTGAAGGTGCTATCGGCCTTTTATGAAACGTGATGTTCCGTTGCGAAACATGTTTCTTTCTTTTTTGTGTGTGTCACACATTTGTTCACCTCCTATCGGCCGTACCTTTCAATTATTTGTTGTTACTATTAAAATAAAATTTTCATTTCACTATAACCTCTTAATGAGAGACGTAATTTTTCCACTAAACAGTTATCCCGACGCAACACTCCCAGAGCTGTTGGAATTACTATTCACACCTTCACCTAATCGTGACGCACATGGTCCGTTCCAACAGTTGATTAATTCCGAGTCATGCTTCGGCTCATTACGAAGGAGAAGGAAGCGCGTCGGCAGCACAGATGCAAAAGAACACCAAAGCTGCACGCTCGCTCCGAATCTTTTCTTCTCGGAGAATCTCTTTCGCGTTTCTCGGACGTTCGTTGTGCAGATGAGCCTCATTAAGGGAGCATTCGTCTTGGAAACGTCTTGGGGGCCAGTATGCGGGTCGCGGTACCAACACCACTGCTGAGCCACGTCAACGAAGAACATCGATCCGTCTGGAGTGAAAGGGTTGCGAAGAGGATCGAGCAGGCCGGGAAACAAGAGGCGGTTCTGCTTGCCTAACGTTCATCCATCAGATAATCTCATGCATTATTACTCCGGAGCACGAAGTGTATTAAGAGCAGAAGATATTCACTTGCCGTCTCGAGACACACGATTTGGTCTTCTTGATTAACCTATATTTGTTGCCGTTGCAAACCGTGATGTGGTGCAATAGAATTAAGATCATTAATAAAAGAGCCTTACAAAATTACGATACCATCTAAAAATAATATTATATTTTACCTACCAGGTAATTGGATTGAGGTATATTGGAGGTATACTTCTGTAAGTTGAAAACAGTAAATACGATTCCACAAAAATTGTGAGTAACATTCGATTCACATAAACAGCTTCAATCAAATCAGACTTTAAATATTACTCTGCATGTATGAGTGGTGTATTCCCACCAGAAGCTAATAATATTATCTAATACTAACAATAGATCTAAAAGGTTTAAGTACGTCAATCTATTCTCACCCAGACATTTCGTGATAACAAAAATATATAATTACTTATTCACTTACATGGAAAATCTCCACATAAATTCTGAATGCAAATTTTCTAATTCTAATGTAACATTGTATCAATTCTTTAATTTGTATCAAATTCTTTAATTTGGACACGAACAATTCAGTAATAATGTACTTGAGCGGGAGTGTTTTCCCTCGAGTTAATTGGGAAGACCCCGTAGCTACTAGCTCAAGCATCACTTACTCTCTTCAGAATTTGTCGATTCAACATCGGATCATAACTGCGTCCGTCATGAACATTTTGTGAAGCGTGTTGTGCGTGAGGTAAAACTATACATTTTCTTCAACCATGTGATGCGACCATCTGAAACTGTCGTGAATATGTTTTTGTTTTTTTTTGTGATCTGGAAACAGTGTGATCATATAAACTTTAAATACTATTGATGGGTCCACACACCGTCGCTGCCTCCTGCATCTTCCAACGGTCTGGGACGCTGTCTGAGCGTCGTGAAATGCTACAAGAACGTAACTATGAGCTCACATATATTTCACTGACCAGTGAAAATCTAATGAACAGTTCGATCTTTCATGATGAATTTAACCTGCCTTCATTGACGAATTCAATAACATTTAACTGAACCTTGTTGTACATACTCATGAATCCTTTATCTTTAAATTAATGCCATGTTCTTAGTTCTAAGTTTTAGTATTCTAAGTTTTGGTAGGATTATTAGAGAACGTGTTTTTGAGTCATTTCTTTGTAAAACAATTAATATTTGTATGTCCATTTATTTATTGTTTGTTTTGATATAAAATCTTGGTAATTCATGTGGTCCTCCAATTTAAAACCTTTAAATTATTAAAATCAAGAATACCTTCCACTCCCATAGCTACCAGAGTGTTTGTGGGGTACGGCTCATGCTCCAATGAGAATAAAACTTTCTTCGTACATTGGATGTTTTTTTAGTGACATTTATGTTCTTAATGTTTGGAATAGGTATTGTCAACAATCTTAGAGTTTATTATGTTTAGAAATATTTCCAAGGTTAAGAGTTGTAAATCACTTTAATGTTCATACGCGACATCAAGTAGCACGTCTAGTTTCGTGAGTCCTGGGGACAAAGATTCAACATACAAGAATAGTCATACAACTCTTACACTGATACATCTCTAAACAATAATCTCTATTTTACAACTACAACGTTTACATTCGCGTCTGTATTTACATTGATTTGTCCTTTCCGAAGAACGCTGTAAGTTATTTACATTTATGCATACAAACGTATTGGTAATATTGTGTCGTAGAAGCAATAAGTGGTCCTTGAAGTATCAGACTTCATGTTCTGTTATACACAACAGTTATCAGTACTTGAGTAATCACTGAATTGTAATAGTTTCGTGATCACAGTCAACCAATTATTAATTCTTGTTTAATGTTCTGAGTACTTTTAATTCGCAAAACTGAAGGGTACCGAAATGAAGAGTTACTGGAAAATAAATTTACACGAAAAAAACTACGTTATATTTTTTAAATAATTTTTAGTACAGGTTAATTTCTTACGAGAAAATTTTAACTCTGAAAATTAAACGAAAAAAATTGTTTCTTCAGATGTGCGTGATCTGAAATTACGGAAACGGAGAAATGTGAATATGGGTTGAGCTGGACATGAACTACCCTAAATCACGAAATGTTGGTACATCTTACAGAGAGATATATTTATGATAAGTATCAAGATTAACCTTCACACGTCGGTGATTTGTTCCAGCAAGGAATGCTTTAGTGAAAAGGACGTCGGTATGTACCGCCAGCGGAAAAGAAACGGGGTAAGATGGCCTGGTCTCCTTTCAAAAACTCCTCCTCCAAGTTTCTTTCTAAAGCAGGGCGGGCGCAACTATAGCCCCGAAGTTTGGTAGGCGTCATCCGTCCTCGCTTGCTCTCTCTCTCTCTCTCCCTCTCCCTCTACCCTTACGCCTACGTTGATGCCTCGTCCGGGGAGGAAGCGCGTTGCGTCGTAACTCGGCGGCGTCCCGCAACAAGACTACGCCACGCCGCGCGACGCCAAACGGAGCGGAGAAACCCTGCAACGTCCAGGGGTGAACAACTACAATGGCGTTTACAATGCTCTTGCTTTTTTCTTTACGTCGAAGAAGAGAAATACATTATACAGGTTTTGCATAACGTGCACGCTTCCTAGAGTATACGTTATGTTGATGATGCTAACCACGTAACGTACATGGAAGAATCTAGTGTAGTTGATGCATTTTGCATAGCGTACCTTCCACTCAAATTATACTAAAAATTGTAAACCCAAACAAACTACTTCTATGCAAGCGTACTCAAGTAAACGTTATTGTGAGTTCACCAGCACGTGCTCATACGGCACCAAATACAGACCAGACCAGAATCCGCCAAGACCACTCTCACTAGCGTACCACTTTACATCATACGCTAACAGCGGAGCGTATACGATAGCTCGCCGGTACGCTATTGACGTAGCCAATGAGGGGGATACGGTGCTGGGTCTACTCCCCATCACCTGTAAAACTCATAAAATGCAAAACGCGCCCCAACAATGAACCTCGGAAAATTGGTTAAACAAGACAACTGAAGCCGGGGAAATGGAAAATGAGTATCGGATCGTGAAATGTAAAAATGCTACTCCAGTCTGGGAAACCATTCACGATTAAATAAATAATTGTAGCGCTTTTAAAGAAGGAGAGGGAGGTATGTGAACTCTAATACATCGTCGTGACATACTGACCCTACAATTCAATTCTTCAAACTCTATTTTTAATCACAGGCTCTCTAAGCTTATGTTTAGGGGTGGTAGTGTATTGTAATTATTAATTTCGAATTCAGAGTTATTTTAATAGTTACGATTTATAACCAACATATCCCGAATACTCTACAGTTCAACAATATCACGCACTTTATTTAATACAAATTTGTTGGTATTCTGTTGATATTATAACACGCAGATAACTTTTACTCTTATTTTAGGAGTGTGCTGAAATATTAAATCTGCCTCTCTTTTAGGGTCCTTAATCGGAATTGAAGGGATGGTCTGTTGCTTTCTTCCGGAGAGTAAAGTAGTTCATTGTCCTCCACGTAGTCATACGTAGTTTTTTAACTGTTTTTACAATAAGTTTATATTTATATTCAATGTATAAGTCCGTGAAGAGAATGAGGAAGGAAGGTGCACCAAATACGCAAGAAGAGAATGAGATAGACAAGGAATGGAAAGACCGATGTTTCCAAAGCTAAGTAAGAGGAATATGGGAAGAAAAAGAAGGTTTAAAGGAAGCCATGGATAAGACATAGCATATAGGATTGAAAAAGAAGCATTCCATTTAAATATTACTTTTATAAATAAATAAAATAAATATTGACCCTGTTGTGATAACTTTCGGCCAGGTGAAAATGGCGACGAGTCCTGCTTCCCGAGTCCCGAGTTCTATTCCCGGTTCGTCGCCATTTTCACCTGACCGAAAGTTATCACATATCTTCTCCACGTGTAGGGTACACGGAAGAAATATTTACATTGACTATGTTGTTCCCAGTGTTCCACGATCATTATCATTCCACAACACTAGTTACGTGTGTGCACCCCTGGATATGGAAGAGATAATTCAAAATTTGTAGAAAACTTAACTGATACTAAGTTGCGTTTCGTTTGAGAGAAGTTTTGCACCAGTACACATTGCCTCATCGAAGGCAACTCTTCTAGCAATGGAAACCATATTCTGTGCTGTATCGAAGTTCACTGAGAGACCTATTTTGGCAAACCTGTTAAATATTTACCAATATTTCCAGATATATTTTACCAAAACGTTATGGGAAAATTCTATATTTCTCCCATGAAACTCTTGGGAAAAACGCCTTAGAAAAGTAGTGGTGGTTGACTAATTTTCCAATTGAACTTTTATCACAAGTTTCCTAGCTGAAGTTCATTGCATCTGTTATGTAATGGATTGCATATTTGAATCCTACCAACTGAGAAAGTGTACTGTCAGCTTAAATTTTACTTTGAATGATAACAATCTTACATTGATGTTTTATAAAAATTAAAACTACCGGTAAGTAGTCGTACCGATCTAGTGGTTAGCGCGTTGCTGTCGTGACTAATAGACCCCAAGCACGAAAATTTAAAAAAAATCATGTTTTGGTAACTTTTCCAGGTTATCTTGGAAATACTTCCTATGAAATCTATGTATTCTTTACCAAGATTTCATTTCATCCCACCTCTACTCAGATTTCTTGGTCGAGATTTTCATTTGTATTCAGTTTACTCGTGTTTGATGTTAGGTTATCCCTTGGGATAATAGAATATAGAGATCGTATTACATCGCTTGAGAACCTGCGTAGGAACTGGATTATTCATACCTCCTACGACCAACAGAAAATTTTTTCTGTACGTAAACAATCTCATTTTAATTTTCGCTTTTGTTTTGCACTGAAAAAGTGCAAATGTTTCACTTCACTGCCCCGATGTAGTGCAGAATTTGTGCGGGGCAATGACGTATTTGATCTGAATTCGTGTGCACTGTGAGCGAAACATGGCAAAGCTTCAAGATAAAAGACATGAGATGAAAGCATCGGGAGTAGAAGTGACGCAAAGCAAGGGATGGGAAACGACAAGGGTGAGTCGAAGTTTGATGGACACCCCTGGCCTGCAACATCCCACCGCGCTGCGCCGCATAATGTTTGCGCAGCGTCTTCCTCAGGGACCTTCCCACTCCTTGCGATATATACTCGCTTGCTGCGAAACTCGGTAGTGGCTTCCGGGTGCGTTATGTCAATATGACACTACGCAAAGGCGTATCGCGCACAAATGCTACATCTCAAAGAAGATTTTAGGGATACAGTTGTGTGAAGATAGATAATCACCATTTATGAGCGAAATCATAATTAAATAGGAAAAATTAAGTAATCGTTCTATTGATTCTTAAGCCATTTAAGGACGCAAAACTTTTGTTTTCATCCGTTATAGAATTTGAGAACGTTCCATAAAGTAAGACAAATTTTAAATTAATCCCGTTATATTTAAATGAAAAAATTATCAAGAGATTCTGATAACAAATATGCAGGAAATATCGTACTGTTCCTTTAATCAGGTTTAAGGTGTTGGCTACTAACATTCCCGATTTATCTTCACTATCACTTTCATGCTTATTATTTAGACATTTTTCCACAAAATCTTTTTCTTTTTGTCATTTGAGAATAAAATAAGTATGATCGGTTTACATTACTTGATGTCATCACGCTCCAGTTATTGGAGGAATAATGAATGAAAAAGAATTTCAAACAAGTACGCACATCTTTACCACATAAATTTGAAAAGAACGTATTTTAATCCATAAAAGTAAATTAATTTTGAATTATTAAAAATATTTTTTATTAAACCTATCATAAACATTCTATAAGGATTCATTTTCAACTTAATTTTATAGCAAACGATGATGCTTTTTCACCTTATTATTTCACATCTTGTCCTGAAATCACCATAATTATGTTTGCACTTTTCACTTTAGACCAAAAAACTAATCTAATGTTCACAGTATTCCCATTATTTATTATATTGCAGTTAATGTTATTGCAAAATTTTGAATGAGAAGTTTTCTTAATTCATCACTCTATACTTCCACAACTATTGTAATAATTTCACTTCCTTTGAAGACAGACAGAATCAACCACTAATGAACGATAATAATATACGGATTAATTGTCGGTGAGGAAACCACATCGAGGCTCTCTGCTCCTCCGTGTCTCCCGGCTTTGAGGTCGGCCGACTGCCGAAATGAGGGAAGTTCCGTTGTGGCGACACACAGGTTGTTCAAGTCGTCTTTTAGAAAGTCCAATCGAAATCGTTATTAAAGTGTAATTGAAAACTAACTTCATGTTCGGACAAATATTCTCGTGGCACAGATCCGCCAAACGTGTCATTAGAACATGAATAGCGGATGAAAGAAGTTATGCGATATTTTAGTACGTACCTAAAATAAGAGCAGAAAGATTAGCTTTGCAGGAGGACAAAAATAGAGAGATGTGAAAAGATGAAATGAAAAGATTGAGGGAATAGGAGGTGGAAAGCAGATAACGGAGAAAGATGAAATGAAAAGATTGAGAGAAGAGGAGGTGGAAAGCAGATAACGGAGAAAGGAGACGAAGGTTAGATAGTGGATTATGTGCATGCCTTCACGCGCACTGAAAAGAGCAGACTACAATGACCCCGTATTGTTTCACTTAGGCCCAATTTCACCAAATGTAGAATAATCGCGATTTCCTTAAACGTGATTAGGTAAATGGAATCGCGATTACATTTTATGCGTTTCACCAAGCAAAACTAATCGTCGATTAAGTTGCTCAATGTTTCTGAAGAATCTCTGGGTTGGTAGTAGTTTTACAGTGCATTATGGGTAATTTGAAGACAAATGACGGGAGGAAAACGCATCATGTTGCTCACTACCGCCACCTAAGGACACCAT
>NNCF01127945.1:292679-377417 GCA_002313205.1 Laupala kohalensis | reverse complement strand
AACAACAGAAAAATCAATTAATTTATATTATCGTTTATGCCTAATATTAATAAAGTATATTACACGTACTCTAACAAATATTTGTTATATCGAAGCCCGATACACTCCTATATAATCCGAAAAGAAAAAAAATGTATGTGGGGATAATAGATTATGATCCAAATTATGAACAAATGCTTTAACGATATGAAAAGAGACGCCTATTAAAAGAAGGAGAACATTTGTATGGTTAACCTTGATAAATAAATATATTCTTCGACACACATGAATAGGCACTCACAATACCCGGTATTGTATTTTGTACATTTATTAACACCAATACCAATACGTTATTTTTTACATCCATCGCCGACTTACATATAATTTTCCCTGTATTTTTTGTAGTTTCTCTTTTGGTTATGATCATAAAAGTAGAATTTGCGCCTCGCCCATTGTTCTACGTTCAAAGTCAACGTTTCAAAAACACCAATTACAATCGCTTCGATCATCATAACGTCTGAGTCGTACGTAGCCGTGAGTACCCGACTGCATGCGATACCTCCACGTGCAAGAGATGATAGCAACCGCCCCGCTTTGATCGGTGCATTAATATCGGTAGCGATCGATGCGCAGATAATATGTTGAATATTCATAAAGCATCCAGAAGGACGTGGGACATCAGAATTCCACAGGAAGCAGGGTGAATTTCATCAAATGACAAATGATACTTCATATTAATGATGCATTAGGGGCCATACTACATGCATTCCTTGACGTTTGATCGATTATGTGCCGAACGTCATTTACTGTTGGTTTTTTTTCTGTTTGGGAGAATGATCGATATCTCTCACTATATAACTGAAGCATTAATATTGTTAGATTCATGCAAAATATAGCTACACACTAAAAAGAGATATCGTGGTTGTATCGACCATTCTTGTTGCGAGTATATTATTTGCGACCATTACAATTTTTGCGAGTGTAGTGACAAGTATCAAGCTTTAAAATATAAATATTTCCGCCATATACAAGGACATAAAATATCAGAGATATCAAATTCCTCTCTTTAAGATATATGTTTAGATTTGATTCATTTTTACAGACAATACTTTAAATTACACGGAAAACTGATTGAAACTAACATTCCGCACGAAAGTTTGCTTTTAGTTAGCAAGACTATTTTATTGACCTGATTAATGGCAGATACTACTTTTCCCCATATGCCAGTAGTAGGCAAGGTTCACTCTGTTTCATTACCAATGTATGTCATCAGCAAAGCTATGAGTAGTTTGGGATATTTGCGTATTAATGTATTTACTACTCCTGCATAAAGACGAAACGAGTCAGATCTCAGATCAACAGTTTCCCTCTCGTCAATCGGACACTGAGTGAGGGCTGCAGTCGTGGAAGACGACTCCATTGAGATGCAAGAACTCCCTTCGAACTCCTTCGCCACCTCCACTGCCCTCGAAGAGATTGATGTGCCCCTATTGGTTCCCACTGCGAGACAGCCTTTAGCCTCAGCAAGGAAGGGGCAGGGGAAGCGAACTAATCAAGGGCTACCCTAGAACGCGCCCGACGTGAAATAGGGGCCCATGGGGTTAAGTGTGAATAATCCGATGCTGCGATCCTTTAGAGACGCTCTACAGTCCTCCCTCTGTCAAGCTCTCCTTCTTCTCCTTAGAGATCGCTCCTGCTGCTTCTTCTGCATTTGCTTCTATCGTGATAAATTGCTCCTTTTTTAGGTTCCCTATTTTTATTCTAAGGTTCACCTCCTTTGATAGAACCTCCTCCTATTCATTCTTTTGTATATTATAATATCTTATTTTCTTTCGTATTACCTGTTCTTTGTATTCGTGTAAAGAGTTGAAATAAAGATTTATATTGAGTTCGTTTCGATCGCCTAATGACGTCACATAGGAATGAAGCAGTGTAGGCAACGTCGTTGTCTCAAAGCGGCATCGAGTAACCGTTCATACAAACAGAAATTAAAAACAGTTTTCAGACGCGGAGAAAAAAAAATAGTGGATTGTGCGGTGGAGGTCAATTAACTGTCGTAAAATGATGATCATCTTCGAATATTTGAGACCCGGTGGTTCTTTCCTACTGGTGTACCTGGGTTCATAGAAATGCAGAGGTTTATAACTCAAAAATTCTGCTGGAGGAGCGAGAAAAATGAGTTGGTGTAAAAGATGTATTTCCATAGCAAAGAGAACTTGATATTACTAATTCGATGGTTGTCATTCGTAACGAAATTTCTTTCTTTAAAACTTTTCGGGTTAGTCACTCTTTATTGTTCCTCAATAAAATAGTACTGCTTGTTCCAAAATAATATCGCAACCCCTTTGTCCCGAATACATTTCCACCTTNTTTCTTTAAAACTTTTCGGGTTAGTCACTCTTTATTGTTCCTCAATAAAATAGTACTGCTTGTTCCAAAATAATATCGCAACCCCTTTCTCCCGAATACATTTCCACCTANACCTTCGAAGAAATCTCACCACGTCCTTGTGTTTATTACTCGTCTTTCCGCGTCTTCAGAATCCTCATTTCTTATTCAGAAGCAAGCGTAGACATCGCTTTGTGCGAGGTGACTTCACGAGAACTTGATTGGACAAGCTAATCGACCGCTCTGATAGTATTGCATCGAAACGTTCCCAGGAAAATCGACTGCACGGCTGCGGGAGGCAGGCAGGGTCCGTCTCCTCCAGGAGCGTACACAAAGAATTCTGATTCATATGCAAATGGAATTAAACTTTGAAGGTTCCACTATACACTCGACGTCCCTGTGGTGGTGAATCGGAAAACATGATTTCAGGAGTAGAGCGGGAACCCGCGTGACCGGAATTGGAGAAGAGCTACAGCAATCGACTAGTTGACAAAAGAGAGCGCCCGCTTCATGGCTATACTGCGAAACTCTTTTGCAAATAAGAAGCATTATTATAGTCTAAAAAACTAGGAAGATATTATTCTATGATTCTATATTTTTTACAGGGAAGAGAAGACATTTGGATGAATATTGCAAAGTGTTTGAAACGTTTAACAATCATTCCTCGAACAATTAGCATCTTGAAATTAGCTTTCATATTTTCCGGCATGAGAAACTCATTGAATAAGGTTTTACGTTACGTTATGTTTTGTTTCTTTTTGCCACACGTTACAGAACGAAGGGAACTCATTAAACTATCCCTATCCTGCCAAATCATTTTCAGGTTTTAGTATAGTATGAATGGCAGGCATTGATTTTTCGTGCAATAAAGCAAGTCATTTCTATAGAAAATGTTAAGGACGGTACCAACAATGCCATGTCACCAAATTACTCAAACAATACCGTTCGTTGTGTAAACTTTGGATACTGGGAGCTGTAGATATATAATATAATTTTTAAGACTTGTGTTGTAAAGATACAATTCTTAATATGAAACTAAATCTAGATATTTAAAAAAATCAATTACTTTATATACCTGCTAAGACAACTAACTGGAATGTCAAAGCTTTTGCAAAACATACACGAAATTTTCAATACAGAATTTCTGTATTCTCCTCTGTCTCCTCTTAGAGAAACCATAGTAAAAAGAGTGTGCCATAACAACACCCCAAAAGAGTTCATAAGCAAACGAGACTCGTGGTTTCTCGTGTTCAGCTTAAATTTTTTTTTTTTTTTTTGAGAGAATGACAGGAAAGTAAGTGCGCGTGGTGTTCCTCTCCGTCGCGGAATTTGCACTTTATTTAAGAACATGATTCTGGAAAATAAAGACAGTGAGTTTGCAAGTCCAATATAATGTTTGTGAATAGCAACATGATGCAGGTGTTAATAAGTAGTGTTGTAGTGTTGAAACTGAAAGTCAACAAGGATTGCTGAATAAAACAAACAATTCATTACGTCACATTTTCAATAAATAAACCGAATAAAGAATTTTCATAACTCGTTATAAAATTCACATTATATTACAGTTTAGTGAGAACTGATCATTTCTCACAGAAAAAAATTAGTGATTTGACTAATATTTGTTTGATACAGATTTATTTGCTAAAAAGATTAAATTAAGCCTTCCATTGATTTTAGAGAATTTCAATAAATCAGCGAACTTAAAACAAAGATCACCAGTTTAATTTTAATCACTGATCCGCACAATCAAAATTAACTAAATACGCCTATTATGAAAACGTCTCACATGCTTTTAAAGATAATAGAAAAATGTGATAATAACAGTGTTTTAAATTATTTTTCATTGTCCTTAAAAAGTCACGACTAGTGGAACAATAAACTAAAATATTAGTATTTATTATTCGTACATGAAAGGTCCAATGAACATTTTACGTTTTCGTAAAACATTTCTATTTCCCTTGGGGAGAATTAAATATTCGACAGGAAATTCTTCAACCACAAATAATCCGACACTTGCGATGCACCCAGTACCCCGACGGACTATCGCCCACTTTCTGCACGAATACGTTTATTCAGTGACCTACAAAACCAGTTGGCAGCTGCGACGCGTCGTGGCCATCTTGATAATTTACGGCAAACGGTACAACGGCCTGTGCTGCGCAGGACAACGCTGGTCAGGGCTGGCTATAATACAAGAAATATACGTACAGAACTCTGTGGAAAAGACAGATCAGAAGTAGGTCACAAATGCTCCTTTCACAGAAGAAATAATGCAATGGACTGAAAACCAGAAGGTAAATTGGATCCAAACGTAGCAGGGATGAATTGGGGGAAATTCGAAAATGATAAAGGGAGTGGAACGACAAGCAACAAGCAGTATTTACAGAGCAAAGCACAAACTACGCTTATCCTCCAGAAAAACGGATTTAGATGAATTTGACTACCAGGTATCAAATAATTAGAAGAGATTACTATCTCGTGCATGTTTTAAGCGAGTTCAGTACATGCGGAATTCAACAACAAAGAAAGTATTTGAACGGGATTTGGTCGAATACTTTTATTTATTTTTCTTAATTTAAAAAATTATTTTATTTTTCACTCTTTAGAGTGATAGAGATAACTCTAAGAAGTACGTGTATGTTGTTTAATTTTTATTTTTAATCGTCCACGATTAAATTGTTTTTTTTCCCTTGCTTACTTTAATCCTGACGAAAATAAATATTGTTGAAACGTTAACTGCGTAAAATTGTTGTTTTTTTTTCTTCGTCAAATAAGTACTATGCTAGTTTGTATAATATGCTAGTCAAGATCCCTATTTGAACTCTGAATTTAATTAAACCAGAAAATGGGGAGTAACATGAATAAAATCGTATACGAACACGAACATACTCTCGATGTGTATAAAAGTATTTTTTTTTCTAAACAACAAATTATTCCACACCATTTCTTGCGTATCAAAACCTCCGTAGCGCCGCTGAGTGGAAAGAATAAACAGCAGTTACACAGCATATGAATCGAGACCCGTACAGAGAGAAGAGAGTCGTGAAATGTCTACGATCCCACACACAAAGCACTCGACTTCACGGAGAAATGAACTGCTGCTTCTCAGCTGGAACGTTTTATTGTTCCCACAGATGCCATGTGTCGCACGATCTTCTGCGCGTCGCGTCGGCCGATTTTAACGACGAAGCAACAGTCGGCTCTCGTGCGCAGTTACCATTTGCTACACATGAGGCAAAGAAAAATAATAACAAAAAAAGAAAGGTTGGGTGAAGGGACAGAAAAACGCTAAAGAAATTCGCTAAAGAAGACAAGACTAAATCTCTTCATAATGACCAGTGTTCGCTACGCACAAAAAGTTCAAAATATCCACAAAAAATAGAAAAATTTAATGCACCAAAAACTTCGAAATACGCACTTTAAAAAGTTTCGTATGTGTCGAAGTTTAACTAAGAAAGTACAAGTGTAAATTGGGTTAAGTGAATAATACCTCTGAGCTCGTTCCTACAGTATAAGCCACGTTTAAATAAAATACATGTACATTTTTTGCATATATTTCTTCCGTGTACCCTACACGTGGTGAAGATATGTGACAACTTTCGGTCAGGTGAAAATGGCGACGAGTCGAGAATCGAATCCGGGACATGTGCATTGATCGCAGGGGTGTTAACCACTACGCCACCCGTTCGCCTTCAACAACTGTACTCCACTTCAGGTCTGGGTGGAAGTGTACAGGTCCACAACTTCCACAACTGTATAGGTCTGTGTGGAAGTGGTGTACAGTTGTTGAAGGCGAACGGGTGGCGTAGTGGTTAACACCTGCGATCAATGCACAAGTCCCGGGTTCGATTCTCGACTCGTCGCAATTTTCACCTGACCGAAATTTGTCACATGTACATTCCAATTGATTACTGTAATTTAACCCAAAAATCACACGGTTGAAACAAAAATCATCAAAAACATGAATTTATATGCACAATTATGTTAAATTCAAATGCTCCCACGACATGAAAAATGCTAGAAATCCTCAGAGCCATTGAAAATCAAGAAAAAATATGCAAAATACGGCGATTATAAGAATGGAATCATTCAGTTTCGTAGACTTAAATACAATCCCATGAATAAAAATCTTCCTCTTACAAATAAATGAAAACGAAAAAATTTATTAGGACGAGAGCTATCGAATCCATGTTGACGACCTACAAACGAGAAATCATGGTTCATGCTTTTGCACAACTTCATTTGAGTTAATACAATTAATTGAGATGGTTAATTATGTGAGAATTTGAGTTAAGAACTGAATTTTTTTTTAAAACATTAAATGGATATTTTAGAAAAGATACTGCACAGAACGTCATAGTATCGCCCATAGAATAGTCAAAATACCTGAAACTAACGAAAAGAAAAAATGGGGTCTAATTTGACATGGAATGCCGCGTATATTACCATCTCTAATCAAATAACCTGAAGTTGATACGAATTTTAAATTAAATTACAAATCTTAACTAAATTTAATAATGGTTATTTCTGCATATACGAATTATAGATAAAAAGTTGCAATATTAAATGAGATATTTAAGTGCTGTATTTTCGTAAAACCAGAATATTTCGAATAATTGCTAAATAATATTGTAGTTCTACATCACTGGGAGAGAAAAAAAGGAGTGCTTCAACATGAGGATTGAACTAGATTGACGAAGCATACGTTAACAGAATATAAAAAATTGAAAAAGCTCTTCCGTTCGTAATGTAATTGAAAAAAGTGAAGAAGCAAGATTTTTAATGCTGTATTCACACGCAAGTTGATGTAATATTGTGAGTAGATCGTACGTAATCAGTAGGATACAAGTAAACGAAATTTCTGATTCGTCACAAGACATTGTAACTCTATAAATAAGGAGATGCTTCGTCACCAGTACAAGAGATTATTTCTACTTCCAGAATTGCACGTGCTAAAGCATGACGGACATTAAGCTAAATACGTACAAGGTACATTTACTAACTCATTTCTAGAGATAAGGTTGTCAAAACTATTAATCATTCAAAACATCACACTACTTACACAGTACTATTTATCGTAGCGTGACATGAAAAATATTTTCCCTTTTGTTAATTATGTCAATTAAAATCTTCTAATCACCTTGTGTTGCTGTCTGTACTGAACGCTGAAAATAGAAAAAAATAAGAAGATAGTATTAGTATTATTGGGAATTAAAAATGAAATGCAGAATATGTTTTGAAGATAGAACTTCCTAAATTACTTTCCAAGAAAATTTAGGACACAGAAATTATGAACAATAGGATCTAATTTTGTGGCAAATTGGAATAACGGGACCAAGGAAATAAAATACGTCGTACGACCTCGCGGACTAATTACTGTCGCGCAGGCGAAGTTAAATGTCAGAGTGTTAAGAGTTGACTGCAGTGTCGTTTCTAATAATAACTAGGAAACGCTAATTGTCACGCCGTTTCTCAATATCCATCATTAGTATAAGAGCATGAAAAACAAAGATAATCATCGTAGTAAATACAAATTTATAAATAATTTTTACAAGGAATCGTATCATATGTACAAAAACATTCGAGTTGAAAGAGCTTATATATTTCTAGCAGTGACCAACATCACAATTCGTATAAGAAGATAAAAATTATATTTCTTAGATCATCATTATTAAACCTGCCTTAGGGCCCTTGATCGGAATTGATGGGATGGTCCCTTGCTTGCTTCCGGAGAGTAAATTAGTTTTTTTTCCTCCACGTGGTCATACGCAGTTTGTACTGTTTTTTGACAATAAATTTATTTATTTATTATTTAAACCTGACATCGTCAAAAAGAAAAATTAACTCCTGAAATATTAGTGCCTATATCGTCTAGAAATTATTTATTGTCCGAGGAAAACCAAATAATGTTGATTGTATATGAAAACATGAATCGGAGAAATCCATTGTTCAAGGAAGAGCACGTAGCTGGTGGCGGCGATGGCGGCGGATTCCGAGACAATTGCCGGGCGACCGCGCGTGTGACCAGCGTTCGAAAGGTGTCGGGGGTGAGAGAGGGCAGGAAAGTTCTCGGCAGAGTGAGGTTGCTAAAACGCTGATGTTCGCAACCCGACTCTCCACCCGTCAGCTGGTCAGCAGTCCGCTGACCACACGACGCAGCGTAGAACAGCTTCGAAGCGAAACGATTTTCGCGTCGAGCTCTGCATCCTTCTTGGCGGAGATTTTTCAGAAGTTTTTCAAGCACGGAGTTTGCATTGATGAGAGATAATCACTCTCACATTTCCTCCTTGGCAATAGAGAGTTCAACGTTGAAATGTTTTACGGTCTGTAAAAAGAATGGCACACGTAATAACCAAACACTAATCGTAAACAGTAAAAGAGAATTTCTGATGTCCATTGAGACGAAATCAATAGTTTTCAGATTTTATGTTTACCCCTAACAACAACTAAAATCCTGCATTCCTTCATTATTGGGCAATGTAATTTATGGAATGTTTTTAAGTTAATCTGTATGACTCGTTCTTATAGGAAGTAATGTTGGAGAATATAATTACCACTATAATTCTTTTCTGATACTTCTCTCTGAATCGAATGGGGAGAGCTAGATGAATAAATATTTATGTAGCACATATCTGGCATATGAACCGTGATATCTGGATAAAGCTGTGAGTTGTAAGCGACCAGAACAGCCGTTCGAATCTGGATATCCTATCATATACATTTTTTAATAGAAAAAAATAATACTTTTACAAACACAGTTCATTGAATAGTTCATCAAAATATGGAAAAATCTCTTCAATATAAGTCAATAGCCTCATAACGATTTACTAGTAGGAGAAATGAAACAAAAGTTTTTTATAAAAATTAATGAACTTATATATTTCAAATCTAAATATGGTTTTAAAAATGATTTCTTAACTAGAGAATCTATCTTCTTTATTATATGACGTAGTAGAGTTTTAATACCTTCAAAACAATTGCAGCGCGCAAACTGAAAACTAACATACGCTTCAGTCAAAGATAAAAATACCAACACAGAGGGAGATCTATCTCGATAAGTAAGATGATTTAGTCATCATTCAACAGCAGGATAATAATCAATATTTTAATAGTTTATCAAAATAAATAATACAGCAAAATAAACGTAATAATATCATGTACATATTAATCAGGAATGTTTGGAATCACGCATGATCTAATTTTTCTCTTAGTACAACGTATCACGTCAATAGTAAAAGCATCGCCAGTTTCTTTTTCGAGAGTGCAACTAAAATTTTTTTTAGGAAAGATTGTTTTTTAAATTATTTTTGTTCAATTTTATACCTAGTTCTAATTTAAACTAATTTCCTTTTCACTTCAATTTCAGTTGAGTGAAAACTTATTTTTTCTTGCCCTTTAATCAATAATGAAGTTCTGATGGCCCATGTTAATGAAAAAAAGGAAAAATCCCATGTACAAAGTTCATTTCCAAGATGAGAAAAATTTTAATTAACGACCTACTTACCTTACAGATCGGGATAAAAGTTTTCTTCAAAGCAAAATTAATCGGGATAAAATTAATATTCTGTGTCGAAAGACCCCCTGAACCACTTGCAATGTGTAGCATGGATTATCAGTTTACTTGATTGATTATTTTATTTCACAAAGTTACTGGAAGACGTTCTTTCTGATAAAACTTAAAATCATGATATTTCAATTACATTCAACATTTCACAAAACAAAGTTGTAAAATAAAACAGAGAACTTCAAAATACCGTGAAGTTCTGAGAAAACCATCTCCAACGTCACTATTTAGAAGTAGATAAGCTAATATTTTAATGTAATTTCACACTCACTTAATATTCAATAAAATCAAGATTTGTCTTGAATTATAATAATCAAACTCATCCGAAAAAAATTAAAACATGACTTTCAAGTCTACAAGACAGGATTTCACTTCCATTTTAAAAGCCTGAATAACAACCATGATCCCTAAAATATTTTAATAACTCGAGTAAAGTGAGCAGGAAATCCAAAATTATATATCAACGATCATTTTCCAGTTGTTGGTAAAAGATTTCATTTCAATCTATAAATCATTACCTTGTAGCAGTAATTTTTCATTTAAGCATAAAGTTTCATGTAGAATTACTTGACAAGCTTAATCAAAAATTTTCATCTTTCCTCCACAAAACCGAAGTAGCCAAAATTGCGTGGCCATTCAGAACTGATTAGTTACACGAACTAAGTCTTGCTAACAGAAGTAAGCCGCAGTGACAGTGAACTCCTTGCAACTCTAGTCTTCTCCTTGCTTCACTTAAATTCACAAATAAGCCTCTTAGAAGTGCTCTCCTCTTTTCCTCTACGTTCGTCTCTCCTCCCGTTCTTCTCAGCAAAAAGGAAGTGGAGGAAATGAGCAATAAAGGAGTCGGAGTCGGTTCCAAAGAGTTAGCATTAGTTCTTTTTTTTCTTTCGATCTTCCATCGGTTAGGCGTTACTCCACTTAAGCAAATGTCTTTTCTTCTTCTACACTTTCTATGCCGATTCATTCCACTTTATATACAAAGACCAAATAAATATTGTTTGTTATTCCTATCTTCACTTGCCCCTTTACTCATTCATTATTTGGAATGTCCATTTTCACTGTGCTTGTTTTACTCATTTTTGTTACCAATGAACTACTTCATTTTAAAAACTCTTTATTCTTGTATATTGTGTGTTCCTTATTCGTACCTTAATTCGTTTTGAGTTATGGAGGAAACAATATTGCACTCACACAAATAAATGATACCGGGCATAATCACGAAATTTTGAAAAAGACTCTTCTAGACACCACTCGTTGAAATATGAAGAGGTCTATATACTTTGGTATTAACTATTTTCCTTTGCTTTGCTCAAAAATATTGAAAGGACGTTAAAAAATTAAATTTTCGTAAATTGCTTATTATACTACATGATTTAGAATATGTGAGTTTCGAAAGGACCACGTACAAGGATCATTCACCTTTTCTTCTAGAACTAAGTCACATTCACTTTTTATAAAAATATATTTAACTACTCACTCTACTGTACTCTTAGCAACAAAAGAGGAATTTCTTTTATTTGATAAAAACACACTAGAAGTTTGGAAATCCCTAACCACTCCTCACAAAGAGATCAGGTTTGGATGTGAGTTCGAAATCCAGAGTTTGTCCAAACCTTTGGATGTGACACTTCAACTTTTGTATGAGATCTTTAGACTGACATCCCGACCTTATAGTATCCGAACTAAAAGGTTGGAATCGAATCATATCCAAAGATTTGGAGAAATTGTTTCCTTTCTTTGGATTTGGATGCCATATCCAAACCTAGAGTTCTCGCGTTCTGTTTATTTTTACCACGAACCATATTACCTTACATAAATTTCTATTTATTTGCTGCCCCTAGAACATTTCACTGATTAACAAAATCGAGAGACGACAGAATATGAGACCGCAGAACCGTCACGTCAGAAGCGAGGGACTTTGAGGCATCCACAATCAAGAGTATTTAGAATCCTGGCATAAGCAGTGGAAATTCAGCAGATCAAATTGTCTTTTAGGATCTCTCGTAGAGTACCTTCCCCTACCATACTTACTTTGTACAAGACCCTACATCGCTTTCATTTCATGTTAAACGAATGTTTTTATCTAAATAACTTGTACATGAGTGAAGAAACGAAAAAATTACGCATCACATGTAGAAAGAAAAAAGTAAAGAAATACAAGTATAAAATTGTACGAATAATGAAAATGTGACATGTGTTTCATTTTTAACTAAAAAATTTGAGTAAGCAACACATTTTTCGGTTCCTCTGTTCGGTCTCTCAATCTTGTACTTTCTTAAAACCAGCTATGGCTGCTGGTCATGTCATGTCTCATGGCCGACAATTAGCCGAATACCAAGAACCAGCCATTCTTTGGTAATGTCTTTGAAATTTCACAATCTTTAATTCCTGAACGGTATTTAGCAAAGGTATAAAGTTCTTCTACTACCAATACGTCTTTTATCCGTCATCTCAAAAGTACTTTTGGTCCCAGCATTTCTGCGGCAGCAACATTTCGCTTCCGCCACCTCTGATGTGGTCTTTTGAAGTTCCCAACTGAAACAGCAGTGTTTGGCGAGAGAATGAGAGACTGAGAGAAAATGAAATAACGAAGCTAGCTGAATCGAAGTCCGACTTCACTTTGATGTGTTTGTTCAAATCTGATGAAACGAAGCAACCAAGTAAAATTTATGTCACACAGATTCTAAACATTTTGTCGAAAAAAAATGTGATGGGTTATCAATTAGTTGTAACATATTTTCCTATGTATAGTCTGTGAGAGAAAATATATAAAAAAAGACCCACGAAGAAATCGAAATGCTACAAGAAAAGAGAAATGATGTTTAATTTCACATTCTGCTGAATTATCTTTATATTCTTCTCCAACATTTTGATATCGATTTCGTAAAAACCTGTTCTCTTGTACACCAACTAAAATACTGATAATACAAAAAAAAAAAAACTATTGCACTCGTCTCGGAAAAAGGTAACCTATTTGCAAATAAAATCATCACACAAAATACATGTTTAAACTGTGATTTCAAGATTGGTATTCGAAATTTCAGTTTTCATCTTCACCGTATTGTAATATTGATCGAGATACACATATAAATAGGGCATCTGAGTTAATATTAAAACATCTGTTGATCAGCGAACGTTTTTAAAAATGTGAGACAAGATCTCAAAGAATCAAAAAGTGGAAAATGGTATGAAGAGAGAGGTGGGATGGGACACGAGTCTCAAAAGCTGTCAGGAAGAAAAGAATTTCCAACGAAGACAAGCAGGTTATTGTGATTACAAAAAAATATTAATGAAGACCACACTAGTTATGTCAGAGGTTTCGGAAACAACAAAATTTCTGTAATGGTAAATAAAGTAAGTTTCTCTTGATTTCCAGGAATCAAACTTTCCAACAAGATAATAACGAACCCGAACTCAACACATTACTTTTTCTTACGTTAAAATTGAACCTTATAACTGTAAGACCACTCAATAATAGTTTTTTCGTTCAGAGTCGTTAGTTGCACCATTCTAAATAACATTTCCTTCCCTATAGCTCACGGCCGCGGCTGTAGAGACGTCAGTGGTCAATGGCGCTGTGCGAAGGCGGTGGCGTAGGGAAAGGAACGCCAAGGTTGGCCGGCAGGTAGCGGCGCATGGTGGTTCACAATGGGCGTAAAATATGGCCAAAAATTCGTAGCTGGTTTAGAAAGATTTCTGGGNAGATTTCTGGGAAACTGTTTTTTTTAATGGGAACAATCAAATACGCAAAATTATTTTTTCAATTTGTACGTTGTTTTTTAAATTTTGGGTTTAAGATGGGTTAGCACTTTATAGTCCCGGGAGTTCATTTTTTTGTTACATAATTATATTTATGTCATTATAAAACTTTTTAAAATGACGTATTTACTAACAGTAGTTTAACAATACAAAATAAACAATATTAGTATAGTTAAGAAGAATTAAAAATACATAATATATACGACCAATTGAAAATAGATTCGAGCTTGGAATCGAACCCGGGAGGTTACTGCTTAGGTCACGGGGGTGCTAACCACTACACCACCCGTTCCTCTTCCACAACAAAAACATTTTCGCCCAGGATATAAATATATCTTCATCTGAGGATAATGAGAATACTCAAATCCTGGATTTAAAAAAAACTGTTGTTAAAAAAAGCAGTCAATACTTTTGACCATTTTCATTTTGAATTTGATTCACCGTGCATCGTCCTCGGAGTCCACTCAGGCGCCGCACCGTCCTCTACAGAGACCCACCACCAACCGACGGACGAGCATGGAGGCGGAGAAGCAATGCAGCACGACCCGAGCGGAGCCCATTCACGAACGCTCCTCCCCTCCCCTCCTACTCAACCACCACCTCCTCCTCTTAGTATTACTTCAGCGTCGCCGCTTCCACTGAAGATGGGATTGCGATGGAGTCTGCGTCATTCAAGAGATATATTGCTCGCTACTACACCACACATCTATTACGCAACGGTACAAATAAGTTAATTCTCTTAAGAATGATTGCAATGACGTGCAATCTCAATGACTGGCAAATATTTTGTTAAACCCAGGCTGAGCTCGACCACTGGAGAACATTTTCTACAGTATATTTAATATAATTCTAGAAGTTAAATTTGGGAACTGAATTGATGATTCCAATAGGATTATCTGCTCTTTAATAGATTAATTTGACAAATGTATCTTTTTCAATAATTTTTGTGTTATTTTCAGAATTATAGTTTGACCTTTAAAATAATTTCAAAATAGCAAACAAATCTATGAAACATAATTTACGTTCTTTTTTGCAATCTACACACTATAGTACACAGAAAGAGGGGAACAAGTGGCATCAGTAGTTAATTTCTTTATATTAAATAATTTTTAAATTTTAAATGTCACATCAATGATATAAACATCTAAAATAAATTAATTGGTTGCATATAATGTCTTATTTATGAAATTCGCGTCAAGGAGTATTTATCGTAGTAATGGTGTAGTCTACTTTCACACAGTTGCGATCAATTGCTTATGCCAGCCTTCAAGCTGGCGACAGCTCTAACCGCCAGCGAGTATCTTCCAACAATGCACGTTCAACACGATGATATTCACCCACGCCCTACTCGATTACACGTAGTGATACTTGCTCACCACTTGATACCGCCACTGCGCCGAGCTGCAAGTTTTTGTCTTTATTGACGCGATAAGAACGTGATTACGAGTTGTGTACAACCCTATCAAAATAAGGTCAATTGAGACGACAAAAACATTGCAACATGTTTCATATTGGACAAAAATTAAGGAAGCAAACATTTCTTCCAACAATAACAAACCACTTCTTGGAAATTTGAGAAGAAAACTATCTCTAGTGAGGGAGGATTCTGAGAAACGTGGGCTGAAGAGCGAGCGAGTGCTTGGATCCCCGCCTCTGAAGCTCCAGCACGATCTGGCCCGCGGCGACGGCCGTGCACAGCCTTCTCAAGGAGGAACCTAAACTCATTCCCTCCACTCAGCGAGAGGCACACAGCGTCGAGTGATTTCTATCTTCGATTTCTCCAGTTTCACGCTCAGTGCATTTAGAATTCTTCAATAACTTTTAGGACATTTCAATTTATTAAATAAAAAACTAGCTGATTACCTGGCGTTGACCGGGATTTTTCTTAGATTAAACTTCTTTTGCTCAAGAAAACATAAATTCAATCTATGTAATAGGACCAAAAAACTTTTACTGGTTTTTAAACACATATGTATGTACAATATCCTAATTTTATCATAATGCAAATTTAATACAGGACTTGACTGTACTTGACTACACCATCTCGTAGGAGCCAAGTCGGTCGAATTTTCGCTTCCGAGGCATGACGGGGCTGCACCATTTCATTAAAATTCTTGTAAAATCTAAACCATTCCTCAAAATTTTACGATTTAAAAACGGATTTTATCTTTGTTAAACGAACAAAACAAATAATATATTCAATTCGTTGATGATTTATTTCTTCCTTCTTAAATTACTCTCTTAAATTGAGGTATTTTAACACTTTTATTTTTAATGACGTTTCATCGATAATTCAAGTTAATGTTTGTAGAGAAACATATGCCGTCGCGGACTTCTTTTGTAGAATTCGTTTGCTTGAGGCAAACAAAACGGCCATTCACAGTTGTCCCCTATCTGTAACAGTTCATGAAGCATAAACGAATATAACTCTCTCTATTTCCGATTTTATCGACTTATTGTCAAAAACCATCTTTCTTATTTCATATTTTAAAAATAGAAGTGAACCTATATTCATCCCCCCAGGGGACTTACATCTAGTAAGTACGTGTTTGGCGAACACGGGGCCGCGAGCTGAGTCTGGCATGTGCGATACTGGCTTACTTGTGCGATACTCCTTCCTTTCTCTTTTCTGACCTCCCTTGGTCACCTCTTATTCTTTTCGATCCCGACGCTATTAGGGATAGGGTATCTTTCATTTTCCTCTTTCCTCTTCTTCTTTTTTTTTTAATGTTTGTAGGAACGTTTTGCGATATGTTGGAATTTGTGTTTTGGGTTGTAATGCAGGAGGGTTTTTAGTGGGTATGGCTGAGTCTTTCGGCGAGTCTCACACGCGGGGAGAGTCATGTTGGCTCTCCCTAGTGCGTAACTGCATTTTCCCTACCTGTACAAGTTTTAAGGGCTCTAATGACCTCGCTGTTGACGAGTCCTAAAGCCCCACAAAAAAAAAAACAACCTATATTCATTCTGGACATCTAAATATCTTTGATTCTTGTTCTTCCTTGCATTCTTTATCCCACCATTTCGTTTCTGAAAATTTTGCACTGTAGGTGTGGAACATTATATTTCGTTTTTGTACTTCCTTTGAATCCTTTACTTTCTACAGTATATTTTTTGTCGTACTAGGTTTAGTGTCAATACCCCATGTTTATAATTTTAAAAAATCATTATTGATTTAAATATCGTACCCTATCCCGACTGTTGCTTTCCCATGTTTCTTCTCGGGTTGATGAATCTAATGAAAATGGTCCCTTGTTTGCTTCCGCAGAGTAAATTAGATTATTTCCTCCACGTCGGTCAGACGCAATCTTCCCTTCCTTTTTTGGCAATTAAGTTTATTATTATTATTTCCTTCTCATTCTCCTCCCGTCGCTCTCCATGAAGGCATTCCGCAGGTGTTCGCAGCGATGTCCGCACTTGTCTGGGAAGAGCACGCCGACACAACCGCGCCAGTCGGGGTATTTCCTTTTGATGAATAGGCAATTACAGCGACGGCCGTGTTGGCGACGCGCGTTAGAGCCAACAGGAGGAGGCGGCGGCGGCGGCAGTGTGGCTGCTGAGCGCCACACGGTCGAGAAAGGCGTTCACAGAGTAGTTCCCTACTGAGCTAGCGACATATTCGAAAAACGACATGTCAGGAAAAACACGACACTAACTTGGACGTGGTATTATTTATTACCCGGAGGGGGGATTTCAAGTTCATGAATTTCAAGAAATTTTAAGTGCTCTAATCTATTGATAGCATATCGATCCATATATCGAGATCATCGATATATTTACTAGTATTTAGATCTATGTTCGATATAGTTATAATTCGAAGTTCGATGATCGGGATATAGCAAATGTTTGGGCCTAGCACACCTTCAGACGTACGCGTTGAATCCCACTAAGGTTTTTAAAAATTGACCCATAATTATTAATATGACGAGTTTAGAGAACGAAGGCAATAGGCAGAGGGTAGATCCAAGGGAACGTGATTCGTATGCTGAAAAAACTGCGACTGTTTAAATATACTCATAAGTTATACTGTCGCACAAGTTTATCCTTGGATTTATCCTTGCAATAAAGACACCTCCCAATGTTCTTACGTCATGTGTACGATAGTGGAGTTACAATTGCAGGCTTCGAGTCAATCAAATCCAGTCCTCCACCACTTACAAATGCACACTGATCAGCAGTGGTCAGTGGTCTATTTATGCTTGTGATATATTAAAAACAGTTATATTTGCATATAATAAAGATAGTACAAAAAATGTTTGGTGATAGCTGCCTGGTTGGAAAATGATTAAAGAGATGGAAGCATAAATTATGCTGAAGTTGGCCACCCCTGAGACGACAGAATGAAACACGTAAATCAGTGCTGTCCAACTTATATCAGTCCGCGGGCCATTTTCTTCACACTTTCGAACGATCGGACCCGTATGGGATGGGATTTCACAAAATATTGCCCGATGAATAAAACTAATGGTTCATATGTATTTATTTGTAACGTAATATTTTGATTCATCAACAAATGTATATAATTTCATACTGGAAAAATTAAATAGTACATTTCTTCATTTTTTAGAACTATTTTTAATGTTTAGTTTTAAAATACACTTTCGTATTGTAGTGTACGACGGGATAATTTCGAACACAATTTTCTATTTTCTCTCATCGGACATGTCAAATCAAATATTAATTCTGACACATATGTACATCACAAAGTGTACCCCAAATGTTTGATAAAAATTTGGATGTAATTAGCGGGCTGCAAAAAAAACGTTTCGCGGGTCGCATGCGACCCACGGTCCATCAATTGGACAGCGCTGATGTAAACGGATCGAGGAGAGAACACTTCGACAACACAACCAATAAAGTTTTCGATGCAATGACTTGATGGCTGAATCCACAAATCCATGGGATCAAGTAATTTACATAAACATACGACGGGCGAAGATGTAGCAGAAAAAAAGAGCACGCGGAAAGAGTTCCAACTAAAATGGGGAAAATAACAAAAAATAAACAAATTTAGTTGTAAGTGTGAAGAAGAAGAAGAAGAAGAATAGGTGCATGATGTAAAGAGAGAAATGACAGCAATGAAAATGCTAATGCCTTTCTGCATATTCAAATAGGAAAGGCGAAGAGCAAATGCAATTCTAGCGATGGAATGGACATGAAACTCGCTTCTGGGTTATGTGTCGGTGACGGTAATGGGTTTATGTCCAGTTGTATTTTCATGCTTCGTAATCATTCTGACATTTCCACGAAACTAGGATATGGAAATTGCTTTTCAACATGCTTCCTATGGAGGGTCGTAATTTATGTGCTATTTTATAATGTCGAACATTTTGAGAAATTACGGTATTGCACAACTAACAGCGATGTTCTTTAAAATAGATCAATAAATTTTTAATAGTTTAAAGTATCGCAAATAGCACAATAGAACATGACGTTTTCAGTTATATTATTAATTACGACATTAATATTTCCAATTATACTTCAACTATTTCTTACGATCTTTGATGTAGACTTTTAGTATTAGTTTTTTTTCCAACACGTTTTTTTAACATCTGAAAATGACCCAAAAAGGGTTGAAACATTGAGTTGCAGGAAACTTAAAATAAAAAGTCAAAATCAAAGGAATAATGTTTTATCTGTAATTATTATTACCTAATTAAATTTATTAACAATAAAAAATATTGTTGTATGTTAATTGATTGGAATGAAAAATTGAAACAGATATGATGCATTTTGGAATACGTTGGCGATTTAAAACTCTTTTGAAAACGAGGCATTCTAATCCTAGGAAACACATTCAATAGGCGTATCCTTCAACGTAGTTGGGAATATGTAGAAAATGGTATTAGACTACGAATAATGTTAATAATAGAGTAACAACTAATTTTTCCCCATTTATATCCACTTATATCAGAAAACCGGTGTTTGTGTGCGAGACATATATCTACTGTCACGAAGTAAAAAGGCTACAGTGATTATAATAGACATAGTGCAAACTAGATACTTTGCATCATGCATGTAAAGGAGAGCTTGGAAACACCCATCATTCAATTTTTTTATAGCGTTCAAACTTTATCTACATAAATTATTGTAAATTGATCATTTGACAGCTAATTAACAAGGTGAAATAGACATCGTACTAATTAGAAATATGACGTCAAATGATTTAGAAATTAAGATCAATAGTAGTATTAGGGTGAGAAGGCAGGACACCCTAGCCAAACAAAATGATGAGGACCTGCTTTGAATATATTGATCTAAAATGGAGTACACAGCTTAGTTAAAGCATATACAGGAAGACACCTCGTTGGACCAGATGTGGGAACATCCTCCCGCGTGCAGTAGGTTAGCAGGAGCAGCGCCCGGCGCTCACTCAGAAGAATTTTAATTCGAAACCCGTTCGGGGAACTTCACAATCTTTACTTATTCTAAACGAGGCTAACGTGTTCTGTATTTCGTAGGTCACTTAAACAGCATCTTGAACGCGTCCTTTTAAAATAATTGAAAGTGTTCTTGTTTTATGCACTGTCACGTTCATTACAGTCGAAACAGAAACATTGAAACCACGCGATGATGATGATGGAGATAAAGTAGAAGAATTTACAGAAAAACGGAGAAATTCTAACGGGGTAGGTGTTAGTGCAAGATATTATTATTGAATTATGACACATTTTTACGATTCCAACAAATTTTATCAGTACGTAAACAAATAAATTTAAACGTTGAAAAATTAAGAAGCCTCATAATATTCCGTCACTATTATAAATTAAGGTTATCAAAGTATTTTATAGGGTATTGTAACGCCTGTATTAATAAAGTGATCATTCATTGATGTAATAAATATCATGAAGGAAAACGATTCTCAGGATCCACACACTTCCGCTTTGAAAAATTAATGTGACGTTTCAAGAACATAAACAAAGGAAGCACGCCAAAGAGGAACGAAACGAAAGAGAGGGCACATCGACGTAAACAAGTGAATGGCGCGACAACGCACTCAGCGTTCATCAATGATGAAAAGCGATTCATAGTCAGTCACTCCGGTTGTGTGAGTGGAAGAGCTCTTTCGAGACGCTCGCCGATTACATAAATCATCACGTGCAAAAACAAGACCCATTAGAGGACGAGAGGTGCCCGTCGCGTGGAGTGAAACGCCCGCCTTCGGAATATTAAGCGTGCCAAGAAGGAGAATCGGGATTCGACGGAGAAAAGAGGAGATTGGGATAGAGAGACAGAACCCCCTCCCCTCNTCCCTCCCCCGCCCTGCCACTCGAAAGTTCCAGTTTTCCCTGAAACATAAGTAATCTCTGCACGAAATGTCGCGAATAATAGCCAATGTCTCCTTTGACAATGGCACAGAGGTGTTTAATTTTCTTTTTGCGTTTCACGATACTCGTAAAATTTATATTCATTTGCTATATTTTTTTATCTGAATATTTCGTTCAAAGCACCAATAAAACTCTTAATAACGTACAAACAACAATTTAATTGTGAAAATGGTAATCGTACATTTCAAGACTTTAAAATTTGAGAGCGATTTTTCTTCCATGCACGAGAATCATATTTACAATGCTTGCGAGTTTTTTTTTATGTGTGTTTTTCGTGACAATTTTGTTCGGTAAACCACGCTGGGACTTCAACATAGCAAACAATGCACACTCTGTACTTTTCTACCATTTTCCACAAAATAATCTTCCTGGACGTGTTATTAAAAAACGATACATTAAATATTATAGATATTGTTCTATAAATCCCAGGTTCACAATTCATGACTGTTTTCTTTTAAATGCATATCACTTTATCAGTGCTTTGGACCACTAGTTCAACGTCATGCATCCTGACATCGCTAGCTGGGGCGCGCAACCCACTTCTTGCAAATCTACTTCGGAGTCACTTCGACTCGTGCGCTTTCCATTCTTTCAACAATTTGCTGCGAACCTGCGCGGTGGTCCATAATTGTCATCAGCAATTTTCTCTCTGCCCTGGACCACAAAGACACCGCTTTACGTTCTCAAAGAAGACGCTTCAAGATGCCGTAAAACATTTAGTTCCAGCTACGAGCACAAAGAGAGGTCATGCACTCATTTAACGGTGATAGCTATAGGTAAGTAACGTTACGTAATTGCCAATATCATAAGCTCACACAGAATTAAATCTTCAGTCTGCTCCAGATACGTGACTACATATGCGATGCTTCATGTTAATCACCGATCTTATTTGAGTTTTCCAGAGCGCGTGTTTTTTTTTTCATCCTCGAGATTTGTAATCAAGAGAAGTTCTAAAATAAATTAGAATATTATTTACTTGATGACATATGAATACACGTATTTCAAGAACATTACAGGATATTTGAAATAATAATATCACACATAAAAAACTACAATATGGTTAGCACAATTGTTTTTAACGTGGTTTCATTCACGAAAAGTGGGACGTGTAGAATTTCGAGTGTCAAAGGAAATATATACGGAAAGTTCATCCTATATGGAAAACAAATAACTCAATATTTAATTCAGGGTAAAAGAAATGAAGGACGAAAGTTTTGTATCAAAATTATTAGTAAAGATCGGAGACGATACGACGGGAAAAGTGTGATGAAAAGGAGTTAATCTAAATTTATACTACGCACGGTCTTAAGTTTATAGATCCATGGTTGTGATGTGTAAAACAGGTTGTGGCGCAGGTAAGACTAGACCCACTGACGTATTCCACTTAAATAATTGAGTTTTTCATAACTGTGTTCATAAAGATTCATAATTGATCGAAATATAATACGTCACTGATTCACAAATTAATTGAATTAAGAATCCCGTAATATGGAATGTGATGTATTCTATTTCTCGTGAGCCATAATTTCATTTGACTCCGTATGTTCAGATGTATTAAGATGGTGATGGTCAAACGATGGTTAGATGTTAGATTGGGCCCGCTGCTGATAAAATTAAATTTTCTTAATTGCTTTAATAATTTTTCTGCTTTAAAAAGAATGAAACTATGAACTTCTATAGTTCTATTATCTATTATCTATGAACTTCTATAGTTCTNTGTCAGATTGGGCCCGCTGCTGATAAAATTAAATTTTCTTAATTGCTTTAATAATTTTTCTGCTTTAAAAAGAATGAAACTATGAACTTGACTTTTCCATGTGACCAAGAATTTCCTAAGCCTTTATGGTGTTTTATAAGAATATGTAATTTTTGGAATGACATCAAGGGTGGATATTTGATGAATAATTATCAGCCCAATGTTAAACTAGTGGTTAGTTAAGTTAAATAAACTAACTAGAGAAAATACGACGAATAAATGTTTAAATTAATTCATTAAATGAAGATATATGGTAAAATTTACAGGTCCTTTCTGAGAAAGTTTGCTCATCATTACCAATCTTTAAGTCGACAGATTAAATTCGCATCTATATTAATATCACTGTTCACCAAAACTGACATATTCCGAGCAGGCGTCTCAGTGTACGAGGACATGCCATGTAAATTATCCAATACCACTTCTAGTACAACCTCCCTGCGGCAGAGTTCGGTAATAGGTCTTTTTTTTTCAGGTCGATGATTTATTTAATTGGTGCACAGGTGCCGACAGTTCCGAATGAAAATGCAACATACACCGAAACAGCGTTGTATATTTGATGGGTAGCAACCCTGGAACGCTGTGTCCCTCTTGTCGCGTCGGTGTGGAGGGTATGCATAGACTGTGTTTGCATGCGCATGCAAAACATCAGGGCTGTCCAACATTCACACATGGTGGAACTCACATGAAAGTCGTGTCGCAGATGAATTTCAGTTTAAAAAAGGAAGACGGGAGACACATATTTATTCATAAAACAAAATTTTTACTGCACACAAAATTTCCAACAGATTTTCAAAACTTTTTTGTTTAAAATCCACTCCAATATAGGACCTGTAGATTTTGATTTGAAAGAGCAAAACATATTAGAGTCTTATAATAACCTAGTCAAATTATTATTATTTCATATTATTATCTCCCATTCAATTTGATAACTCATTTATTGGAATTAAATTCATGATTAGAAGTGTGTCAGAGCAATCTAAGTTAACCAGATTTTACATTGAACGTATCCAAGTATTTTATTTAAACATTTTTGTGATATTTTATTAACCTAAATAGTTATTCGATAACTTCTGCATTTTTCTTGATACGACATCTTTTTTAGATTTTTGCAATATTTTGTTCAAGTTTGAAGAGGAAAGAAATAGACGAGTACGAGAGAATTGAAGATATCTCCCGATTTATTTATTGCGCAAAGGAATGCCGTACACGCACATCCCAAAGTAGTTTGATACCCCAAAGTAGAATAATTTTATAGTCCTCCTATTTTTGTGGAATAATTTATGCATAAAATAGTGATGCAGGCTTTCACAGCTTCCTTGATCAAAATTTAAAAATTCTTTCTGGTATTAAGCCGCGTCGTCATTTTGTTAAAACTCAACGTGTCAGTTCTAAGTAGCAACTGCTCAGTTCTTAGTAGCTCCTGGAGATGTTGGCTGCAAATGCAAACAAAACGTTGAGTTTTAACAAAATGACGACCCGGTTTAATACCCCGAAAGAATATTTAAATTTATGTATATGTTCTAGAATACAAATATGTATGTAATGTTATTCATGTATATATTGTTTTTATGTGTATATTGTTATTTATATATGAATTGTTATCTATGTATTACTAGCTGACCTGACAGACGTTGTCCAGTTCAAATTTCAATGAATTCGTTCGTGATTTTAAATGTCTAAACAAAGTAAAAATGTTGTTACTATCGTCAGTTATTATCGAGATACCCCAATGATTTTTGTAGTTTGTCCCAATTTTCCGACTTTCCTTTGTAATTTTCCCGAATTTGTTTCCTGGAAACTTTGCCAGGACCATAACGAAACAAAAAAGAATTACGCTCATCCATCGTTCGATTTGTGAGTTATGGTTTGAGTTCGTACAAAAATCCCACAGATAAAAGCAGTTTCAGTTTTTCCCGAATTTTCCGGGCAACTTTACCAATTTTTCTTTCCCTAAAAACCTTACTCTGACTATTACGAACATTTTTTTAATTGGCAAAATTGGTCCAGCCGTTCTCAAGTGATGCGCTTACCAACGAACAGCATTTAATTTTTATTTATATAGATGTATTTATTGAAGGTGGTAAGGCGGAAGAGCAGGTTTGATGGCTTGAGCCTAATCCTTTTCCTCGTCCATCACCTTTCCCACTGTACAACCCTGTCAGCCATATTTATGCACCGAGCCTCGCAGATTGCAGCGTTTGGCCTCAGCTGTGCGAGTTACCAGTCTCCTCTGTGCTACTACGCGGGACGAGAATGCGGTTCAGTAGGCCAGAAGAGGAGGGAAATCGCAGACGTTCTCGGCTACGAGGAGTCAACTGGACGGCGACGACGCGCCATCGCTACAACACACGGCGGATCCAAAGCGGCGGGATAATTATGGACGCGCTTGTCTCGCTACTTGCTTCTCTAAAACACGAATTTAAGGCATGGAAGGAGGGGAAAACAGATCTACATTTTCCTCGTTGACATAGAGATGAGCTTGTTAATACGCGTTTTAGAGAATGGAATAGCTCGAGCCCCAATGATATACATGCCAAAATTGATGAAAACGCTCTATTTTACTTGAAAAGTACCGAGACCAAACAATTGTATCAGCATAACAAAATGGTTACTGAGAAATTAACGAGATTTTCTCCGCTTCAAAAGCTAACCTGGTTATATTTGCTCGTGGTTGTCTCAAAAAGCCATGGCAAATCAACGCGACTCTTTTAGAGATACCGCCACACCCCCAAAAAAATATTTATACAAATTATTATCATAAAGAATATGAGTCCAATTGGTCAACCTAATATATTTTCATTGAGATGACTCAGAAGTATAGTTGAAATTATTATACTAAGGAATAATAAAATTTCCTTTACTTTCTAATGAATTATAACCTAAAGGCTTTAGGAGACATATTCTTTCCGAAACATCAACTCGGTTCAATATATTCTAGATTTATTTTTTTGATATAATAATATTTAGTACACTTACTACACACTTCATTTAGCACTTATAGCTTCCTCAGAAACTAAAGTATACCTCAGTCCTTTCCCCTGGGAATACTTCTAGGATTAATTTTTCAATTGATCTCGTGAAAACCATTTAAGTTTTTCTTTCCCAGAATAAGCAAGAAAAATTTAAAATGTTTATATTCATGATTTGAAAATTTTGAATTTTAAGAAACCGGAAGAGGGGCACAGAGTGTAAATGAAGTCGGAATAAGCTGTCCAGAAATAGTCTTCTATTCTCAGTGCATTCAAAGTCAATTCTCAAGTTTGGCTTCAATGTATCTGTAACATCGTGGCCAGTACAGTTTTTGAAATAACATTTTCAAGCACTGTGCTCGACGGAAATACCAAAGGCGATTAAGAGTCATGCCCATCGCCGCCCAAACAAGGAAAGGTGCGCGTTAAGACCTCTCGTATTGTGAAGAGGCAGATCCCCCTTCTACTTCTGAAAAACTGAGATGAACACCCGGAAATGAAGTGTATGGAATATGAGTGTGTATGGAATATTTCAGCAGTTGACAGAAATAGTGTTCATCCGAAAAGGCAGTTTTTCTCGGAAGCTGAGGAGTGACCAAGCCGAGGTGGGGTGTTGGGAACGGGCGAAGAGGTAGTCACGTGACCTCCGCCTCAATATATATTGGAGGGATTTCAGCTCCTAAGTGACTTTTATACTGGAGGCTTTCAGACTTTGAGACAAGTGCGAAAGCGTATAGAAGTACGCAAGTTATTTAATATGTAACTTGGTTAGTTTGGTCGTCAGACCACTGAGAATTGCTGCGGTAATTCTATTACTTGCTATAGGCGCGAATAACATAGCTTGGAACAGTTATTTATTTCGAGATAGCAACTTGGAACTTTTTGAACTTCGGATAATCTGGGTAGATTTCCGAGTTAATTCATAACACCAGTAGTTATAACTGTGTGTAATTATTGCTTTTAGATAGCAATATCAAGTAATAACAAGTTCAAACTTGTATTTATGATTTGCGAGTTTGTCTACATTTGTAAATATTCAGAGCTTTATTTAATTTGAATTAAATGTTTTATTGTTATTACACGAGTGTTTGATTGCTTGGGGAAACCAAGCTAGTGGCAGCGAACTCTACCATAAAGGTTGTGGTTTATGGTTGAATCCCGCTTCTCCACCAAAAGCTTACGCACATCGCATATGGGCTTGTGGTGTGCCGTAACAGTATCGTTCGGAATTAGTTCGTGAGTTTTCGGGGGAACAATATTCGTTAACGTACATACATACACATACGTACGACGTTGGTTATCATCCCCAAAATTTGAAAATAGACTCTCCGGGTAGTAACTGTGAATATCCGAAGTAATCATAAATTTTTTGAACCGATTACAATACTTTCATTTGTACATTCTGTATAATTGTAAGCAATATTCTTTATCTCCGGGCGCAAGACCCTCAACTTCGACGTACTTTGCGTCCATGATTGTTGCAACCCAACATCTTCCATCTTGAGATCAAGAACCTCAGTGAAGTGTCTCTTGGGGCGGGAAGTAAGACATTCGCGTCACTGGAGACCTTACGTCATCGATGTCGCTCATTAGCGATCAAAGTGTTGGCGCGATGGAGGCATCAGCAACGGCGAAAGCGTTGGTTGCGGCGGCAAAGAGGGAAACTTGCATTGACTGGCATGGATGAGAAGATTCATTAGAAGATAAGTCTAAGAGTTCTATTGTAGGAGAGCCATGAGAATGTAATCATCAAAATAATATAACTATTTAATTTTAAGACAAAGGTTGTTGGATGAGTTTTAATTTTGCGACGAAAAAAACTGATCGCTATAGTTTTAATATAAGATTTTCACTTCCGGAAGGAAGTGGCTTATATTGTTATACGTGACAGTTCTTATGTGTTTTAGCGAAAACGAAACGAAATTTGTTTTTGTAGGCTTATTTTTGTACGTTGGCTAAAATAGATTGCATACTTCTGAGAAGATCATACTTCTCAGAATATGCGGGATAAGATAATGTTGGGTTTTTGATTATTGCCTATGAATGCCACAGATAATGAACTTTCGTAATAAAACCGCTGATAAATGGCATAGGTTTATAACCAATGTGTCATTATTTTAATCCCCATATGAAATACAATCGAGAATTTTCTTAACCACTCAAACATGAGAATCGTTGTAAATATTTTTGGGACATCGAGAAGCCATAAGTCAAACAACACTTTTCCAAAAGTCTCCAAAGTCCAAATGTTCATTTAGAAACAACAATATGTTCTATGCAATTTTAAAACATTTAAATTTTTGATAGACTATGAGTGAATTTTTCTGAAAACCTTTTTTAGAATTCACAGTCTGAATTTTAAAGCCATTTTGAACATAATCCAAAGATTTTTTGTTTAAATAAGTATATCAATAAACATGAAATAATTTTGGCAATTTTACGAGTAACAAAAGTTCAAGAGCAATGTGAAAAACAAAATTTAGTTTCGCATTAGCATAAATTTCATTACCTTGTTCAATCAACAGTCATGGAAACTATAAGAACAAAACTGGGATTATGGTAAACAAGCATACTATACATCTAAAGGAATGCATAGAAATACTGGAGGTAACATTGTTGATGAATCCCAGACTACAAGTATCCTATAGTCCGAATAAGACTGGAATACGATTCTACGTGGTGGTTGTGGTGCAGGATCGGAGAAGCTCATCACCGCCTGAACAAACAAAGGGTGAGCCTTTGCCATAGTGAGCCCCCCGTGTTGCCGGTAACAGTGTGAGGAAACACAGGCGGCGACCGACAACGCAGGATGTGTCAACAATGTCTCCCCTCCACCACAGAACCCCAATCCTCTTCTAGTTTTATTTCGACTATAGTCACTGTGACGATAGGGTTGTGGAGAGGGAAGAGTTCCAGGAGATACAGGCATTGATGTGCTGTCCAATTAATGCTGTAGTCACTGAGAAACCGAAATGCGACTGGAACTCAAATAGGAAAGGTGTACAGTCAAATGATCAAAGAGATGTAACTAGCAATCCGTACTTGTTTGTAACATTCTGGAATCAGGGATTGCATAATTACGTAAACCAAACACATTTACCAGTGAGAATTATATAATTTCATTCTTCATGTCAAATTCTCTACTCAAATTTATAATTAATTTTAGTTTTGTTTCACAATTAATCGTACATTTGAGAAATAAGTACTACTGCTGAAATGCATAAAGGCATAAGGCATGATATCATATTTTCCACATGATACAGGCAGTTATATAACAGTAAGCATAATCTCTCCAATAATCGAATCAGAATTCGATATCACACTCGCAATTTGCTGATCCTCCAGAGAATTTACACTCTATTATATTAACCACAAACAGATTCGTCACGAGAACAAAAGTCCAATTCCAATGTGTTTTAAACATCCTCGAAGCAAACAATGAAACCAGAAGATAATCACTGCCCACTCAACACTCCATCATCGCCCTCATTTGTCCGCGAGCGCCATTCGCAACAAAACAATCGCGACGCGTGTTGCGTCCAGGCGCACATCAGCGCTGCAACCGCGCTGCCGCTGGGGCGTGGTGCTATCTCGATCAGGGACGGGTGCGGGTGGCAGAGGAAAGGGATTCACTCCGGGAGGCGAACTGATTCGCCAGAGCGCCAGATCGACCTACGCTGGCCTCTTCTGTTACACGCGTTTTCAATTACTCGCCGCTTCTCGGCCGACGCCAGTCCGTCCGTCTGCACGCCGAACGCCGCTGCGTTGGCCGCCGCCGACCTCGCGAAGCCATCGATCATGCTGTTACTGTTTACGACGCCCTGGAGGACGAGGGGTTGGTATGTCTGAAATAGGACAGTTGGCGAGCGTGGTTGGGGGATTCATCCGTTTGGGATATCATGGGAGATTGCGGTTGAGGAAGAGAAGCGGTCCAATTAGTATTTGAGGTCAGAGTAGGGTGTACTTGAGTTGTGGCTAAAAATATGGATGCTGAAGAAAGCATCGTATGGAAGGAAAAAGTGCAGAAACGTACATTGAATTTAGGTAGAGAAAGATGTTTATGTCTTGTTAACTAAAGAAACTTTGTTACAGCCAATGGTACTGTTTGTGCAATGTAAGGTAATTGTTATTTGTCTATTAATCACTTAGGCTAAGGTATGACATACCATAACTTTATTAAAATCCAACATTTTCAGGGTATATTTCTTCTCCTCTCATAATGACAGACAGACGAAGAAAAGGTCGAAAATATATATAAGTCCAAATTTCGTAATAATAGGGAAGTTCAAAATACCAAAATAAATACGAAAGAAGGTGTGTAACTTTGTATGGGATTGTCGAATGAGAACGTAAGAGTAAAATGTAAGAGAAACCGGAGGGAGGGAAAGAGAAATAAAAAGGGTGAGAACGTGAAGAGCCGTTCTTTCCAGATCGACTGACGCGGATTGATTTGGACGAGGGTTTACGAAGGGAATGGGAGAGAAGCTGAGGAACTGAAGCGAGTTCTGTGTGAGAGGGCGTACATTACGATGAGTAGCAGTGGCCATCGGGAAAGTGAAGACCAAAAATAATGGAGTATTTTTTGAGGGGAACTTGATTGGATGGATTCGCGTGGTTGTGTATCAATCATTCTGCAGAAAATTTAAAGTTCATTGTCTTGCACCTATATTGAGAATAATTTAGATTCCCACTCAATTACTCTATTAGTTCTATTTCTCTTACCTACTTAGACATAGTTCTTAAAAATCTACTTATTTTGCTATTTTCTCGACATTTATTGTTTTTATTTTTAAAAAAGTTACTCAAAATTACAGCATAAAATAATTTTATGCCGTACTTTTTCTGAACTACTCCGAGAAAAATTCAAACATACAATTGTCCACAATTTGTCGAATCAAAACAATAGTTCAAAATCACAAGATCATATAATATTCAAATTTGTATACAATAAAACTAAATTAACCGATTTTTAAAATACTCGTAGTGTTCCTATTTTCCGCTTTTACTGAAAAGTCGATGAAGGTCGTAAATTAAAAATAATCTGCAGCCACCTTCGATCGAAAATGTAAAGGGGTGAGGACTTTTGAAGCTTGTCTTTACTTACTTCCATACAATAATTCAGAAAATTGTCATGATTTTCGGGGGTGGGGGAGAGCATTTAAAAGAATCTCATTGAAATTACCATGAAAGATTTTGCATTTAATTCTAATGTACGTACATTATATACTTTGGCCTATTATAAATTTTTCTAACATGTTATAATTTATTTTTCTTATAATAAAGATTTCTGGAGTGACTTATAATGATGAACATACATTCCATGAAACATTGTAGGCATATTAGTTGAAATTAATGCTTAATTTTGACTATGTGGAGGTGGGGAAAACGAAGCCAGAAAGGGGGAAATTCCCCGGATTTCCCTCCCTCAATTCCAAATGTGTTAGGTATGGTACATCGCGGAAGAAAACGAGTACTACTGCAGACGTGACCCTTCAAACGATCTAGTAGAAAGAGAGAAAAAAAGCAATATTCGTATACGAGAGACTTTCAACGAGTTCGGGCTTTGTGCTTTTCCTCTAACATGTCCCGGCACTCACCAACGGACTTCCACTCCAACATCCGCACCTCTCTCAGTAGCAGCACTCACCTGAAACATGGAAAACGCTACGATTAGTGACACGTGCTGACGTTCAAAAAGAGTCACACATTCACACATCTGGACGGAGCACACAGTCCATATAGTTCTCTCCAAATAACTTTCTGCACATACTCGGGATACATTCAATATTTTAGGAATGGTTGAGTATGTAAATTTCTTTTTCAAATACTGTTTCATTAACATTTATTTTCAGTGAAGGGTGATTCGAATTATTCTCAGAACAATGGGTCTCAATCCAAGAGTGGTGTAGTGCTTAGCACCCTTGCGATAAAAGCTAGATACCGGGTTCGTTTCCCGACTCTTCGCCATTTTCACTAGGCCGAAAATTATCACTTATCTTCCACGAGTAGGTACACAGAAGAAATATATCCATGCTCAGATCGTTCAGAACCAAAAAATGTAATAAAGATTTTTATTGACACTTTCTGAAACACTGTGATCGTCATGGTCAGTTGTTTTCATAAGTACTCGCAAGTGAACTTTTGATTACTCCACTGCGACCAATTTATTTCTCGGTTTAGTTTATTACAAATGAATTAATAAAAACATTACTTACTTATTTAAAGGTTAATTGAAAGGAACTGGTACATTTTCCTTGGTGTAAAATATATTAATATGGCTCATTTAGTAACAGTCATTAAAATAAGACTAATGAAGACATTAAAGTAGTAGTTTGGAAGAAAAATATGCTACATAGAGCTCCGATATCCTGCAACTTCTGCTACAATGCTGAGAAAGTCCGTCAAAAGCGTAAGTAGGTTGCTCAGAGGAAGGGAAGAAGGCATTTTATTCTCGCTGCCTCGTCGGTCGACCAAGTTTTATGTTGGCCCAGTCACGATCGAAGCCAGCGTTACATTAATTTGATTTATCTCTCCACTTCCATCATTAAATATTCCATTAAACTTCGTCTCCAAAGCGGGAATAGTCATTTCAGCTCGTCATACAGCATCCCAAGCCAGTTGTAATTTATTTTGATCGTCACAAATACATTATTTAATTTATGGAGGAACCAACAATGCTCCCAATAAAATCGAGCCTAGATTCTCTTTTCTTTTATTTCATTATTCAAACAAAGCAATAAGGAACACGAAAATAAAAATGAAGAACACATTCGTTTCTTAAATCTATTTGAATATTCCAATAAATATTGTTCTAATTTTTGTTTGTAAGATAAAAATTCACACAGCAAGAAAATCTCTTGAAATGTCTGTTCCTTATTCGACAATCGAAAAATATTCTCATAGGATCAAGAAACTCAGTCTCTTATAATTCAGAACAAAGAAGAGTCACTGTCAGACATTCAACAACTGCAAAAGTTAATAGATGACTATCTCGGAAAAACCATGAAAAACATTACCACGAGCGAAAGTTTTCTTATACCTCTCCCTACATCGAGATTTCATTACCATTCGAATGTTCTTCCTTTCCTCCAAATCTCGACGCGAAAAAAAAAATCCTCTGAATTTTTTTGCCATAAATTCTAGCATTTCTGCATAAAGTTCTTTGTCTTCGAGCCTGGCAACCGTGGAACGGCGGTGTTGCACTGGTGGAAACGGCGTGGTACTCGGAAGAGTTCATGATCACGGGCAATAGTTGTTTGCAACCAAAAGAAGGCGTAAGTCAATGATTTAGTTAGTTTTGAAAATAAACCGAGTAAAAAGTAGTCTTTACTCTCCAGAATTAATCAAAAGACAAATATACATATTCAATAAAAAGTGTTCCCGGAAATCCGATGAAATGCAAAACTGCGATGCCACTAATATGTGAACAATTATTCCAATGTTACTCGCATGTAGAAATTAGGCAATATTACGAAATACGATATATCAAATGGAAAATTCTTCTTAAACATTGGTCTAAATTTACCCTCCTTAATCATTACGAATACGATACGACGATGATTGAGGCATTAAGAAAAATTCAATTGTATGAACACTTTAAGTACGATATTAAATTTCGAAAATATAGTAATAAAAAACGAGGAAAATATGAGGGTTATAACTGTGAAACTAACAAAAATTTGTAAAACAAGCATTTTACCACACAAAACAAAATAGAATAGTATCAAACAATTCAGAAGAAGAAATTAAAGGAAATCATAAAAGAATTAGCAAAGCTCGTAAAATTCTTTATTCGAAGCGTTTCGAGAATCGTGATGTGGCAATATCAAACCAAGAAGGCTAGAACTCCCACAGAGTGAAATGAACACAATTAACTTGATCTTATTGTCATAAGATGTGTTGTGTCTTATTATTATAACTTTAGTTTTACATGTACTCAACCTTTGGGCGGTTGTGCACATTAATTCTGTTCGATAGTAATGCATTATTTACACAAAATTTATTCCGGAAGTACGCAAAACTTACTATCTTTCATTGACGAACAGTTTTCATTTCCTGATTAATAGTTAACGAAAATCGAAACGTTGTGATTACCTTTTAAATACAAGTTTGTTGGTATTCTATTTATATTACAACATGTACCGAACTATTTTTATCCTTGTCTTAGGAGTGTGCTAAAATGTTAAATCCGCCTTTGCCTTAGGGCCTTTGAAGGGATTTTTGAGATGATCCCTTGCTTGCTGACGGAGAGTAAATTAGTTTCCTGTTCTCCACGTGGTCATACACAGTTTTTACTGCCTTTTTGACAATAAATTTATTATTATTATTATTATTATTATTATTATTATTATTATTATTATTATTATTAAAGGATTGAAAATTGAAAATATCTAGAATGAAAGATTTCGTTTTCGTGGAGATATGTAAATGTCGTCTTAGCGAAAGGGGCCTAAGCGAGGAGAAACACGGAGAAATGGAGGAGTAAGTTGGTTGGGGGGGGGGTGATGAAGGGCGCGGTGAAGGGAGAGGGAGGGGAAGCTAGAGCTGCGGCTACGCTCTGAGGATCCTACGGAATGTGGAGCGAAGCGCCCAGGCTACCCAACCCACCCACCTACTTCTTCGTGAAGGACAGGATGGATGCCCGAAAGAAGCTCGGCAAGAGAACAATGGAACTCATTCGCTACGAAGAAATAAGCAGCGTGTTTAAGGCAAATGGAATGATGAATGAAGACATTGATGTAGAAAATTGGGATATCCGGTTAATTATTATTTGACAAAAATACGAAAAAAGGGGATATAATACTGTTCCTGAGAGTGCCATATTACCTAAAATGTCAGCCCACTAACAATATTAATAACATTATACAATATATTAGGGATATCAACCTTCGAGGGGCGGACTTTACAACCGTTAAATAAGTACAACATATGATTTTTTAAAATTAATAGATTGTACGTCTTTAATACTATTCATGAAAAATAATGATAGACAAACAAAAAGTCAAAATACGCTCGTCGAAGAATAACTGAACAGTTTGAATAAATGTGAGTTACAAAATAATACTTTTGTAAATTGTATAGAATTCAGTACGAGTACCTCCAACTTTTGTTATATCTTATATATCAACCAAGTTATAGAGAATATAATTGATTATTTTTACATTTCACTCTTTCTCACCCCCAACACAAAGGGTGTGTGTTCCCTATAGGGAGTGATCGTGTACTTATCTGGCAATGATGGTGTCACTTCACTTCAGTGGTCCCAATGATGATTTAATCAACACCAATATCGGTCGTTTTTTATTATGTTTACCTGTCATTCTTTCCCACCACTACCCTAGGGGTACATTATCTGCAATGTGGGTTCATTGTTAACTTAAAAAGCATCTGGGGCGTCCTTATCCATCCCAACGCCTCCGAAAAGAATGGTTTCGAATCTAATATCGCATTTTTCCATTATTTTTGCATGTCATAATCTTCTCACCCCCTCCCTAGGGGTGCAATGGATGGCCTCCCCCTATTACGCTTCTTGTCATATAGTCAGTTATCTGTGTATCAAGTTTAATTGAAATTGCTCCAGACACTAGAGTTATGATGGAATACATGAATAAAACATTCCAAACCCTATTAAGGGTGGATTTCCGTAAAATAGTTTCTTACCGGATGTCTATTCCCTAAAAGGGATCTACCTGCCAAATTTCAAGTTTGTAGCCTTGGTAGTTTCTGTGATTTCGTGGTTAGTCAGTGAGTGGTATTTCGTTCATATTCATTCAATACAAAATATATCCTCGTTCCTAACAAAGCCATTACGAAGCTTTTATGATAAAAATGCTAATTCTTTTCCTTCTTAAATACATTAAATGTATGGAATTGCTACGCAATTTCTCATTTTATAACGCATAAATAATAAAAAAATCTCGATGAATGTCCAAATCTCCCATGAAGAGTCAGTATATTCCTATCATACTTTATCGTATTCCTCCAAAATAATTTCTCACGGTAATATATGTTGTGCTCTGAATATAATTATTTTAAGAAATTGCTGAGATAAATATAGTACTAGTTTGTGTAAAACGTTTGTCGTTGAACGAGTAATTCGGGGTATGTATTCTGAGGTCGAAGATATTTCAACGTCCAATCATTTCAAACAAGATAGTGACCCATAGTGATTTAGTAATAAAGTTTAATTAAGTTATTAGGCTTTAGATTAGATTATAACTCAATCAGAGTGAAGAAAATCAAGAAGAATTAGATATTGCCTCGATAATAAGCACGTCGTTGGAACTCAGTCAAGTCAAGTCAAGTAAACGACACGCGAAAGGCACTCTTGGAAGTGGGTGGATGGAAATTATGTCAGTTGAGACGAGTGTAGAGAAAGTGTTTCTGTGGAGGGGAGGATATTACAGCACGGGTAGACGATAATTGTGGTAGTAACTACAGTATATTAGAGGCAGTAATTTTCTATCAATGGAAAGTCAATGGTTACGAGCCATGACTTTTGATAGAAACGGAAAGAAGCAAGTATATAACTATCATTAAACTAAATATATTTTCTGATAGAGATCTAAATAAATATGTTACCAACAGGAAGGAGATTGAGATACAGGTCTAAAAATGACGCAGATACTTAATCGAAATTGTCGGAGTAACGTCTGTAGATGGAATGATAGTTTTACAGTGGTTAAAGAAAAAAATCGACACTTTAGATAAGCGCTGTGCAACTTAACTTAGCTCACGGGCCATTTACTACACACTTTCGGGATGGGGTTAGTCAAAATGTTACCCAACGAATAAAACACCGGCTCATATTTATTTATTTATTTGTAATGCACATTTTGATTCTCATCAACAAATTTACATTATTCCAAGCTGGAAAAATTAATAGTATATTTTTATTTAAAAAGTAGTTTTAATATTTAGCATTGTAATAAAATTTCATAATCTAACGAAGATGGAGTAAGTCCAAACTCAATTTTCTATTTTATATCACCGGACATGTCACGTCAAATATTAATTCTGACAGCATAGACTTTATTTTTATTTTTTAGACTTATAACACTGAGCTGTGCCCCCCCCCCCCAACGCTTGATCAAAAATTTGATGTTACATGTACTAGATGTTGCGAGGCGTAAAAATAGGTTCGCAGTCCGCATGTCGCTAGTTGGAAACCGCTGCTATAGATGAATCACAGTTTCCACAAAACTGCAAACATTTTACACTCAGGATCCTTACAATGTTAGAAAATCACAATATTTAGAGTGAATTTTATTAAAAATTATTTCCTTTAGTATATGCCCATCAACTTTGCTTACAAATTGTAGTTTAAACATTATTCATAAGACTTCGTAAGCCTTTTAAATCAGAAATTCCTCCTCACAATTCAATATAAGAGATTAAATAAAAACCAGTTATGTTAAAGCATACCGTTTTATCTCTTCCGGGATTCAAACTACGTACACATAACCTCTGACATTTCTAAGATCACCATGTTCCAATAAGTATTTAAAATGAAACTATATTCTTTAAAAAATGAACGAAGCCAATGACCGTTTCCAACGCCTCTTACAAAATGACAGCCGAAGTATATATTTGAAGTGAAACTTTTTCCAGGTGTGTTTCTAATGACATGAGTACCGTCTCTTTGGTAGAGGGCGGCCGAGGCGGAAGCAACGCGTGAGAATCGGTCTGCGTCGTGAAGGAACTGCGGGGCCCGAGGCCCGGAAACGCGGAGAAAGGCTGAGTAGGCGCCCACTACCCCCAGCAGCGGCGGGCAACGATGTATGTGGACGATGGGCGGTCCCTATTAGACTCCGTTGCCGGGAACACTAACATTTGTATTTCTGTATTCCTAGTTAGGCACGATAAAAACAATTAATTACTGAGGCCCAATGGTAATTTTCTTTAAACCGAATCCGATTTGAATGGTTTCAATTTTAAATGTTTATGAACCATTAACAGTAGTCTCAATAACGATGGAATGAGCAAGGATTGTTTGGTTTGCTATAACAGTAATGTATTTATTATTTTCTTCGCCGATATTCGTCTCTTTATAAGGATGCTATTTCAGCCGTTCAAGTCGCTCCACTTCTTTTCGACTTCAGGACGAAATCAGATCAGTGCTTTGGAAGGGGAAAGAGAATTCAACTAGAAAGACGGACTTCTATCATTGGTGAAAGTAGAGTAAAAACAGTATAGCAAAATAGGGGGAAAATATGTAGATACGGAAAAAAGTACTAAAACATCTTTTTATTTTAAATTTAGTGTAAGTTAATAATTGTAATATTTAATGTAATAATATTTGTTGTGTGAGATTATAGTATTACTTTAACGAGTTACATAAAATCTTCCTACAACGATGAAAATGTCCAATCCCTTGGATGTCGTTAAGTACTGCATAAAATACTATGCTTGTTAGTCTATAAATGATCGTTAAGATTTAAAAGTTCTAAATGCACGTAAATAATTGTGATGAAATAATTTTTTCTACTGGCAAATTTACATAAGATATATCAGCGTTTTTCATATTTATACATTTTTATTTTATGAATTCAGTTTATTCATTTTAATTTATTTTGAGATAAATTTGGAAATCACTTCTGTTAATAAGGAAAACATGTCTCTAACAGGTATGCATGCAAAACAAATTCATCGACTTCAAAATCTTTGTTTGGAACTTTTCATATGAATCGAGTAACTTACTCAAAAAAATCATGGTTGAGGCTCAAATTCTTTAGTTGGTGTTTCTTGGTGTAATTTAAAAAACACTTGAAATATCCATAAAAAAGAAGTGGATTTAGGATGATCAGACTCAAGCAAATTGACATAAAGTCGAACTTCACAACTTCTCTTTCCTTTTTTTCGTGGTGTCACAATTTGACATTTACGTACGAGATGTTTTGTAGGGATAAAATGTTTTCGTAAAAGGAGCGTGAAAAGACATTCTGCCGTTCAGACTATGAGCAAACATTCCAAAATTTAATAATAGTTTTAATATATAGAAAGAAGTCAAGTACATTGTCACTAAATAAAACTCCCTTCCATTGCTTAGGGTGAAACATCCCTCCGCAGAATCGACCACGAATTCGACAGAGATTACCCCAGTGGAGACGGCAATTAGTTAAACGTCAACATTGACGGAGAGGACAAATAGATACTATGTCAACCAGACGACTCCGCCCAAGGAACCTAATTCAACACGGGAGAGCGTCACCTCCGCTCCGTCGTTCCATTCAGATGGAGCGAGAGCAAAGAGCAGTAGCGACAGTTTCAAGCGCTCCCAATCCGCGGCGACCTACATCGCGCAGCCATGCGTCTTCTGGGCGCTCCGCTGCCACCGTGGGGACTCCCCGGCGGAGTAGGCGACGGAAGTAGTAATGGTGATAGGAGAGCTAACGCACTCAATCTTGAGCTCTGGCCTACGTCACAGTTGCAGGCTTTAAAAAAGTTTTGAGCTTTCTACTTTACATAACAAAAAATATCAACCAGTTTTGTCCACTTTTCTTTGATTTGAGTAATTTATTTTACTATTTATTATAATATGTACAGTCACAAGATAACTGACATTTCAAACAATTGTTGTTTTTTAAACTGTTTACCGGTACGTTTATGTTATTACATTATTTGTTGCCTCTCTTTTTGATGTGGTGAAGTTAAGGCATCTTCTATCCAATCACATTTTGGAGATAAAGATATTTGCGGAATATCAACTGATAATCTTCAAGAGAAAGATAAAAATCACATTATAATTATTACGTACGACTATATTATTACAAACATAGACGATTGTAGAAGTTTTTTTGTGTGTGTGTGTGTGGTGGTGTGGGGGAAGTCGTATTGGTGATGGTATCTGCCAAACGCACTCAATCTCGTAGTAGCTGATGTTACTCAGTAGTAGACGTAGAGGATCCATATGATTACTGAAGTTACATACTAAAAGACAAAGTCAATGTCAAAATTATCTCTTGCCTTTCATTTTAGCTCTCCCACTATGAATGGATTTGATAGCTGAAGATCCAGAGCGACAACTCTTGTCGGAGGCGACGAAGCCGGTAGAGGAGGTGCCTTGCGAAGACATCCGATTTGGGGATCCTGCTCTCAGGTAAATTTTCTTCCAGCCTTCGTACGTAAGCAGTCTCCGAGTAGGTGGTGCTGGGGAACATCGATCCACATAAATTATTCGCTCCATTAAACGATACCGCAGAGAAGCACGAGGGTGCTTTCCGGTGAGGAAAGGACTTCCGGAGAACTGAGTGCGGAGAACAGACGACGAGCCGAGTCCTCCCGCGGAGGAAGGTTAATAATCCGGAACTGGAAGTTATCACTAAACCTATCTGTTTGGAAGAAAAAGCCTCATTCTCTTAAGTGAGAATTTGATTCATCCGGAAGAATAATTTGAGAGAGAATTATTAAATCTAAGTCTTCCTACATTCTTACTTTGATTAATCACGGAATAATCTCGTTTCCTATTCATTCCCATTCAATCGCTTTTTTTCATCCTCATCATTTATATTTTTGTAACCAAAAGCGTTTTTTATATCGATCTAACTAACGTTTTCTCGCGTTAAATGGCAGTAAAGAGAGTTNATTTTTGTAACCAAAAGCGTTTTTTATATCGATCTAACTAACGTTTTCTCGCGTTAAATGGCAGTAAAGAGAGTTATCAAATGAATCGACAGCGGTGAAAAACAATTTACTGAGGTAAGGAAAAGACGAGAGACTGTTTTGTATGACTTATTCACGAATTCAATAATAGTTGAACACATATTTTATTAATTATACTAGCAATAATAAGGTGATAGTTATGAGTCTATGAATTACTGAATTATTGTTTATCAATCAAGGTCAAAGGTGTTAACCATTTACTATTCATAATGAATTATATTGTAATATTTAAATCAAGACTGAAAGAGTAAAGCTTTCCTTAATAAATCTTCAAAAGCAAATTAAACTAGTAAATCAATAATAACTATCATAAATTAGTGAATAATATGAATTCATTAAAAAATATTATATAAATGTGAATCGTGTTGTATTACCAGGTAAATGAATTGCTGATACAACTTCTGAAAGAAGCGCAGTATGAAATCGATTTACTATAATTGACATATAAATGGAATTCTGACTACTAAAATTTTAATTCAGTGACTTCCATTTCATTAATGTCAAACATTTCATTTTAACATTCAATTCTTGAAGATCGAGAATCAATATGGAAGCGAAGTATCGCACGGAATCAGTTCCTTGTTATTTCCGTCTATCTGAGGTAACCTTAATAGAAAGATTTATTTATCTCCAAAATACTCAAGCGAGTCCGAAAAAAAAAAATGGAGTTTCAAATAATTGATAGAGAGAGGAAATTCATTCAAATAAAATAAAATTCTTGAACAAATGTCAATTAGTCAAAGTATTTCCTGCGGGCAAACACGATAGGGGGTGAGCAGCGTGAACGAGTGGGACGAGTTGGGAGGGAACGACGTTCGCGTCGTATTGACACACATCGATGGTCGTCAGGGTGGACACGGAGAGTCAATCGTGTTAAACCCAAGTCACATTTCAATGCTGGCCTAACTCAACTGTTTACTACGGACAAAAGTAGTGCCAACACAGAAAGAGAGGATTTCGAAATCGAGCTTAAATTAGAATGAGGGGATACTCCTCTTCTGTCATACTAATTAATGGACTGTTCACATGAAGTCAAGCCAATGTATTTCTTCAAAAACTATGCCTGAACATTCACTCTACATAATTTTATTTTCATTGAAAACAACAAAGAACGAAATAAAGAATAAATTGAAGACAAAATCAGGTATTAATTAATTTTCTCGATATTTTATAATTTAAAAAACTTAAAATTCAATTACGGAAGGGGGAAGAGAACCATAAGATGATCATGAGTGTCGTTAGAGCCCCGAAATATTTGTTTAACTAATCAAAATATTACATAAAAATAATTGTATATAAAATATTAGTTTCTATTCAAATTACACTGGTTACAAGGTTTTACAGCGGTTTAAAGAATTGAATCAAGAAATAAATTATAATAATTGTGCGAAAATTTATGTCATTTATTGTATTGCTCCAGAGTCAACGCGTTGGATCAATACGAATTCATTCATCCTTAAGAATACATCTATTGTAATTACGTTGAGCTACAATTCAACAGCAAAGAATTCCTATTACTCAACTCTNATTACGTTGAGCTACAATTCAACAGCAAAGAATTCCTATTACTCAACTCGTGTTTATTCGCTAATTAACAACGAATTGCTGTTTCTCAGAATTTGCGATCTGCTTAATAATACTACTAAGTTAGGAAGCGAGGTCAAGATATCCGAAAATACAGGTTGTGGTCATCAAGAGTGTTACATACTTTCAGTTTTTTTTTATCATCGTTTTAGGAGACCGGTTCAACGTTCGTATTGAATCTCGAAGCGAAAATTTACGATAAATGATATGCATAGAACAACCGAAACCGGGTTAATGTGACCTAAGCCATCACATCGTTTCTTATCTAGGCGAGGAAACTACTATTCAGACTTCCAAATGCCTGTGTAACGATGGTTTAAAAGCCTTCTTTCACGAAAAAGGAGATTTCGCCTGTCTTCTACTCGCATTATTTTCGCGTTAACATGGCGATCGCATTCAGCGTTAAAGAGCTGGCGTGTTTGCTTCTGACGGTGGAGATATATCACGGTCGAGAAAAGAACCACAAATAGAACAGTTCATTGACACGACGAGGTGGAGATGTATGACAATGAAAGAAAACCACAAATACTCTTTTGGTTTTACATAATAACAAATGTAATTATGTGTTATGTCATACAAAACGAATCAGCAATTGAATTGATTTATTTCGACGAACAAAATATTTTCCATGTTGTTTCTCAGACATATAGAAAGGTAAACATTAATACGGTAAACAATATAAAAACTAAGAAAGTAAATTTTGTTTATTTTTATCGAGAGGCATCACCTTTATGAACTTCATTTATATATGTATTTTTTTTTACTAAGAAGAATCGGAAATATCTTTCTGTTAGTGTGGTTTATTATTTACTTACAAAATACTACTAAAACATATTAATATATAATATTTCACGTTGAGTGTATTTACAAATTCATTTCTACACTACTCACGAATAAATCGAATGAGAAACATTTTGAAATGCGTGACATATCTCGACTGGTCAGCATTAATACGAAACGACCTGAAAATAAATTTATACTTTCGAACTTCGCGGTATATTTATCACGTCTATATTTACTGCGAGGTCGAGCTTCGGATGTTCCAGCAGTTTCAAATCGTTTCTTGGAGAGATGGTTCGGTCACAGAAACCTTAAACAATGCAGAGAAGTCACTCCAAAATCTCCTACTGTCCGCACCGCTCCCTTGTTTATATAAACGAACTAGATCGCCAAGAGATGAGGAAAAGTCACGAAGCGTCTCCAGCAAACTGAATGGCCATTCGGAAAGCTAGAGTTCACCACGAGAAATCCACGTCTGTCAGCGATGTGTCACGCGCGGTTTGAAAATCATAATTCTAGAAAATAAACTAAAATTGATAAAAATATTTCCGTAGTTCATATATACTGTAATTTAGAGTGTAATGAACGTTTTGAACTGAATATATTGTCATGGAAATACAAGTGGCCTCGTTCCGTGTTTGGTCCAAATATAGTAATAAATCGTTGCTTATTACAGGCAATACTGATAAGCAATTTTACTTGTAATCATCACCCTGAATACGTCTTATTATGTTATTGTTGAATAACTTTCGTATTTGTCCTCAAGGCGTTTTGTAATGTTGTCTTTTCTACAGTTTATGACTCGCGAGATAATTTTTTTTAAATATCGAATCCACTAGATATTATACGACAGTTTTGTACGTTTCACCAGAGGCTTTATCCATAAGAACCCGTATAATTACAGTTTAGATAGTTTTGTACAAATATTAGCCCGACAAGTTCCAAATTTTGTTGGCAGGGTTGATAAATAAATTTATTGTCAAAAAATCAATTACAAACTGCGTATGACCACGTGGAGGACAAGATACTAATTAACATTCCGGAAGCAAGCAAGGGATCATCCCATCAATTCCGAACATGGGCACGACAGATTTAATATTTCGGCACGCACCTAAGATACGAATAAAAGTCGTGTTATAATATATCAGAATGTCAAAATATTTGTATTAAATAAAACACAAGAAGGATAGTTCACAAGTACGTAGTATTATAAACTTAAGGTTATTCCGAAAACGTTTATAAATAGTAAATTAAAATAACCGTGCCAAAGTTGAGTGTAGATAAAATTAAACTTATATGAATAATAAGACAAATACAAGCAGGTAGGAAAATAGTTTCGAAATTGTTATCAGTTATTTGAAAATACTACATCTAGGGCGTGATACAGTACAAGACGAATTTACCTTTTTTTTGAAATCGATACATTCTGGCGCAATAGGTAGTAGTTGATGGATAATAGTGTATTCTTTCACTAAAAAAAAAAGAGGCCAATTAAAAACAGTCATCCGGTCGCTCATACTACCGTGAGTTGCGACATTCGAAAAGCGGAAGAGTCCGACTGCCAACCCCTTTCTCTCGAACGCGCAGTTGACCTCTGACCCCGTCACGTGACTATCGTCGCCTCTCCGACACCACCGACGCAGTCGGGAGCAGGATGTTCTTGGCGACGCCGCCACTGGTTCCTCGCCTTTCCCGTACGCTTCCAACAACTTCCATACAGATGTGTCAAGCGAATACCTCGTCTCAAGCAGCTGGGACGCGTCGTTTCTTATAACGCGTGTCAAGGCTTTGCTCTAGGATACGACTCCGCAGCGATGAATGTCTTGAGAGTTATCGGGGAGAGGGATTCAGGCCTGCAAATAGTAAACGATCTAAGTGCCAAAAACGTCCAAAGTGTTTATTTTTTTAACTGATTAAACGTCATAAATTACTTTGAAAAATGATCGTAGATTTCTTGTTTGATGGAGCAACTAATTTTATCGAAATTTAAGGTATTCTGTTGGAATCATTGTAAATGCCAAATAATTGAAATCTGGAGAGGTGTTCTGTTAAAACAATTGAATCGAAATAACTCGTGCAAATAATTAAAATATGGAGAATATTCGAAATGCCAATGATTTCTGAAAAAAAAAATACCACGAATAGTACCAAAAAGTGTGTATGTGCCACGCCTGATACCCATCATTTTGCCTGGAGTTACGGCAAATTGTTGAAAAAAATAGTAAAAATATATTATACAGTTGCGGCATAATACATGCTAATCTCGCGACGATGTACACCCCCGCACTATCTTTCGACGTGATTAGCACTAACAAAAAGTACTTTGGCCGATTACCACAACATTGGCATTGCCACAAAGAATGCTTTTAGTAGAAAAGTATCTGATTTGGCACGTGAGACCATTACCATTACCATTTCCATGCCTCAGTATTCTCACATTCCTTCTTTATTTAAAATGACAAATCTCTGTTTGGTGTAACGTAATAAGTCTACAATTTTACTATACAAAGGTTTTAAACAAACGATTAACGTGAAGATTAATTTTTTTAACCGGGAAATCGAAATACGAACTTGACAGTATGTAACTCAGAAGAAACAGACACTCACAGATTTACTCCCCACATTGGTCTGAGACAATTAATACTGTAAAAGGAATCGATCCTTCGTTCATTTCCCCGAAAAATATTTTGAATCATTGTTTTACAGTTAATTGTACTTCTACACATTGTATTACAATTCTACAGATCATTAAAATTGTGACAGAAATTCTTTGATGTACGTTTTATGGAAGAAAACGATATTAATAATAACAGTTCAATAAAATAGCTCAAAATATTAGTTCATGCGCTCTGTACGAAACAAGTCTTTCCTCGTTTTCGGATGCTACCTACAACGAAAAGCCATTTTAACCCGTGTTCACAGAGCTAATATTTCTTGTCCAGAAGAGTTAACTCGGTTTTTCGGTCAAGTTAATTAATTAATCGAGCAGAAAGACAGACACCTCCACTCCCTTTCTTGAAGCCTCTTTCTAAAGGAGCTCCGCTTGTCTTTAAGGAACTTCCCTGTGCACGCGTGCTCTTTAAGAGCTACCACTTCCTAAGGCAGACTGCTTCTTACCTTTTAAACAATAGGAGATTCATAGCGATCTCCGGTATTCATGGCGCAGCGGTGCCTCGGTAATTACGATGTTAACAATGTATTCGCGTTAACGACACAAATTTCTTATCTCGTGGCCAGATTACGAGCGGGTGAAAGTACGTGGCTGCTTTAAAAGAGCAATGAGCTAAAAATGTGTGGTTCTGTCCTCGCAGTTACTCAACAGAAATCCACCTGGAAAATACTGTTGCTGGACACAGGATACGAGCGTTAGCGTAGACTGTTATGGTAGTTTAGAACTCTTTTATTCAACGTTCGTGTGTCCCCAAGGAAACCCATGGCTTCTCAGGTGATGTATAAAACTAAAAATAAGCAGAATGTAAATATGTGTGTGTGAATACGGTTTCTCTGCTAAAAGTCAATAAAATAAGTTAAAGAAATTGCATAATTCCATAATCACCACTGATTATAGAACTTATTGGTGTGTAGAATTTAAAAAAATGAAGAGTCTAACAATTCGGTCTGAAAGATTCGATTTCATAATATAACACTTTTTTGACGCAAAATATTACAGTTTCATGGATACTGTAACATATCAAACTTGTAGTTTGAATTTATTTTTTAAAGTAAAACTGGGTTTATTAATAAGTAATAAATTCTAAAATTAATTTAAACATATTTACCTACTAATAAATACATTTAATAGAAATAAAAATAAATTTAATCATCAGATACACGCATGAATAGCGGAGAATATTAAGAATACGCGGAGAATAAGGTTGAATACTACTAATATGAAAAATCGCCTTTCAATACGCATGGGTTAAATAACTTTGGAGTTGTGATTTTCGATAACGGGTGGATTTTACTCTCATCTCCAAGAGTGAAATTTATTGAGTGCTCGCGAGAGGTTAGTCTTCCCTGCACCTGGAATCATTTTTTCGATTGATTTTAGCTATACTTTAAACAGGTTGTCGATCACAAATGGGTTGGCAAATGTCTGTACAAAACTGATGTGCCCAGAAAAAAATGTGTGGGTACCCAAAGCAATGTTTTATATCGATACATTTCAAAACATATTTTTTGCAAGATAAAGAAGGAGCACCGTTAATTTTGACTCGCAGTAAATTCGAGAATACAAGTCATATTTTTTACAACACCACAAAAATACACACAGAGAGAACAGTTCATTAATGGTGGAAACTAAGCTCTTAAAGAATTGGAATTCGTTTGAACCAAAATATTCTTTTCTTGGACAAATGAAGATTGAATATTCAATATATAAATCCTGATTGACTTAAACTGACAATTCAAATTATCTACTCTCTTCCAATTTTACCCTCACGAACCTTTCTTTCTCTTTTCTTCTGTGGTTATGTGATTATCATGCTGTTTCAGAAAAGAGTAATGAGAGCATCCTTAATTCAGACGAGCTCCGTAACTTTGATGTTTCAACTAGTATTCGCTTATTTTTAAGATATGCTGATGTAATTTCCTCAACCTTTCGCGAGAGGATGCTGCTGCTGCTGCTGCATTCGCGAAATGAATATCCGTTTGATTTATTTCGCTGACAAGTGAGATTCACAACGCGAACGCTGTCAGTGAGAACGAGTTGCGAGTTGCGCAACGTCGGCATCTTCTTCACCGACTCAGACGAAAGGATTACGTCGAAGAGCTTCCAGTGCAGAAATGAGAACAGGTACATGCGATCAATCTGATTATTTCATTTCACTTAAGCGACCGTAGGGTGTAAATTATATATGCGCAAGTCACTAAAAGTCAACACATGTGAGGCTGAATTCTGGAAACGTAAATTTAAAATTATCATTAATTTCATTATTTGAATGAACTCACCTTCTCTTCGTGAAATTGTTGTCAGAATTTTCCAGAAAATCGCAGCTTTTGGAGTTAACATACGTTGAAAATATTCCAAAGTATAGTAGCATATCCTACCACATACAAAAACTGAGGGAGGCTACTATAATAGTCATCGTAATATTAAGTATTAGTTTTACGTATAAACTTTCAGACAATCTTATTCTCATATGGCAAAAACTGATTGATACACCACAAAATACTTTCAAAGTAAGAAACTTTATCCGTCCAATTGCTAAAGGTGTTAGCCAATATCTATCGCTCTTCCCAACGCCGCGAACGAAACCTTGAGATATTAAAAGGGGGATAAATTAAAAACAAAATTTTATCTTTGTGATTCGCTTTTCCCATTGAACTTGTTCACATTTAATATAAAACTTCGTTCGCCCAGGTAGTGACTATATAGTATATTGTTTGTACCATAGTCATGCACATATGTCCTCACATGTGTAAGACGAAACGTTGAGTGCACAATTTTAAATATGTTCTTAACCTACTTTTCTGACATGTTGTGTTTTAATAATTATATTCATATCACAACAATAAATTATATTATGTGTTAAGTGTGTTTTATGTGGTGTTTTTAAAAACATATCACTATCTGCTTAAAGAAATAAAGAGGTCTATTTATATATTTATGATTAATAAACAATGAACTGTTTATACTGGAATTTGTAAAATTACAACATTCATGTTACATATAATGTGAAGAGTACTTGCTTAACTTCAGTATCCATAAGGAAGGGTATTTTATAACGGTTTAATGCAAATCAACCAAAAAATGAACACAATAAATACTTTCTGTAGCAAAATGTAACTACTGTGAGAATGCAATTTCACTTTCTCCCTAGCCAATCAAAAGAGAAAGTTAAAAACAGAGTCATCTACTCTTCGCAGGAAAGATCAGAGAAGCTCCGTAGATTTATGGGAGAGCTGTTAAATTTAGTACATCACCAATTAAAAGGGAACATAAATTTTCATTGGAGAGAAGACGTCATAGAATTTCCAACAAAGCGTCTAACAGGAAGGATGAGAATTCTCGGCATCCTTCCGCTCTTTCGTTCTTGTGTTTCATCTTCCTTTTAATAACTAAAAACATGCAATACTTCCTCCACAAGATTTTATCATCGGGATATAAAGGTTTAGATTAACTCAAATTCAGGCGTATGATAAAACAACTTACTCCTAAATGAATGAAGAGGTTTAAAAACACAAAAATTACTGTGCTTTTGGCATGTTCTTTGGATTATATTTGGTATGTCTTTTGGAATGGAATACGACCTTGAAGTAATGGACTCAGGTATTTCCAAATTTTATTGACTCATTACTGATAAGAGAGTGGTCGGTATGATAAAAGTGTTTGAAACACACTTTTTAACAATGGGGACTTATTTTTATTCTTCATTATTGGGTAAAAGTGGCTAATAGAAACGAAACTTTTACACAAGGAAGGCTAAAAGAACTGTTCCCACAGCAATAAAATCATACGTAGGTAAGTTTCGAAGGACGAAAGTTTCTGTTTTAAATATTAAATAATTTTTGGGGTCTCAAAATGTTCTCTCTACACAAAAGACCAACATCACAACAACATTAAATTTAAAAAAACGTTGCTTCTTCCACCAAGAAAAGAGTAAAAGACAAATGATTTTCTCTATAATGGGTTTAAAACAAACTTAGCTTGGAGTTAGTCGCTGAAAACTTTACAAAATAAAATTAAAGAATTGGGACAAAGAGCAACTCACTTTTCTGAATCTAGAATACTCTTTCAAACGATTCAACCCACAAAATAACTCCCCTCATTCAAATTTTACATGGTACTCATTGAATGCGATATTGGTGGAACTTTGATACTCTCTATAATTACGACTACCAATAGAAGAAGAACAGGTACCGGATGGGAGTTTTAAGCCAGTTTCTACCTAGTTATATAAATGGCATTGACTTCGTGATTTACACGAAACACACATCTATTTTTACCAGCAGTGTTAGTAAAATATATCCATATCATCAACATATTCTAAATCTAAATTGTATGAAATTCCAATATCATGAAGAAAAAACGGGGTAACAAAACAGTTACCTCCCCCCCCTCATGAATTATGAATTTCTCCGTAATGCCGATAGGATATGGGAAGTTATCTTTTAATATTATTGATGTCTTGATCATATAAATTGTTCGTTTAAAAAGGAAGTATTCCAGACAATGATTGCGCTTTATGACATCACAAAATTGCCAATGTCTTAGCTCATTTCGTTAAGTAATTCAGGTGATCGAGGAAGCCAGCAGTGTGTAAATTCTAAATAATTGCGAAACCTACAGTTCGGAACTGTCACTTAAAATAACATTCACTTCGTCTTTGTCTATCCGTAATACGATACGTCTATACGCAAGGGAGAAAAATAACATTATTTCTTACTCTTACCCCGAACCAACATGTTTAATTTTTGTTCTCACGTGCCAGAAATCTAATGTATTTTAATCAAAACCTCCGAGAAATGATATCTCATTCGTGTTTCACTCTCCTCAATAAATTAATCTCAACTTAGAATTCTTCTCAGACTACACGGCGAGGAGTAGGCGCGCCACGCTCGTATTCTGTCTTCCTAATGCCAGCTCGCAGACGCCATCTTTATGGTCCGCGTCAGCATAAGGAATAGTCCGTGTTTTTCCCACGCGCCGCGCATACGAGACTCCGAAGCCGCGGCGTCGGAAGATCCCGTAATACGAGCAGCACCCCTTGTAAACAAGGAAAAGCTCCTCTTCAGAATCAGCGAAAGGAAGAAACGTGGAGGGGGGGGAGGGGGTGATTCTGACGGAAGGAAGAAGAACATCGAATGAAAAAACAAGGCCGGATGCGGAAGTATCGTTTGGGACCTAATTTACCTTCTGGAGATTTCCAAACTTCACAATCGGCATTGGGGCTATAAAGAAAAGGATCATGTACATGTTTTCACGGAGTCAACACTTTTATGTAGATCCATTTCTTTTGTTTGCGTCTTTTGTGTAAATATTCTGTTTACATCTTTTGATATGTCATGAGATAGGTCCATACTTTCCAAATATATACGAGTCTGAAATGAAGAATTTTTAAAAAATACAGAAAAGATTAATACAAACAATTCGTTGAATTGACGTGGGGGGAGGGGGGGAGAAATTGGAACATTCTGAAATATTTTTCGTCTCTGTTACATTCTACCAAATTTATTCTGTTCGTCAAGGCAGAAGTAAGTATTTTACCAATACATACTTTATTTAATATTTTTTGTGAAATTAATACGTTGATGCATTCTCAAAAAATGAGGAACAAAATCTAATATGCGGCGACTTACCACGTGAATGTCATTTATGAAGACAATTTTATAATGAGCAAATAATCACATATTTTGGAAGAATTTGACGAACAATTATAACCGAAATAAAATTAAAGTGTCAATACAACTTTATAGTCTCAATATGGAAACCAGCTACGAAAAGTTTTAACACAATATTATAAAATCTCAATATGGAAACCAGTCGTAAATCGTAAATAAATAAATACATGCATTTATCGTCAAAAACGCAGTACAAACACGTGGAGGACAATAACCTAATTTTAAAATAAGTTGTATGTAATTAATTGATTTAACTAATTGATTGGGTAATTTAACTAGTATATTCATGGTATGATTCACAATCGAAGGGCAGAGAATTACAGCAATAAGCATTTCACCCAAGTGTGTCTCTATATATATATGAAACGAAGTCATATATCGATTCTGACACGCATATGCAAAGACATTTCCATAACCAGTCTATTTTTAGATCACACTACCGTAAATGTCCCAACACAAGTTGTCAATTTATAGCATCTGTGAATTCAGCATCAAACAATAGAGCAGCGCACTGTACAATGACCGAGCGTTTGGGGGTCCATCCTCACAATACGAACTGATAAGTCCTTTTATGACGTAACCTCACGCTACGAGGAACAAAATGACATTTGTGCCCCTTGCGTCGCATCAGACCCATTCCTGTCGACACGCGTCACAGTTATATACGTTTGCACAGCATAAAAACAGATTTCATCTATATTTTGTGCGTGTGTGCGTGCGTGCAGGGGGAGGGGAACAAAGGAAGCACTTCCCCCACTCTCACCCAATAGTTTGAATAATAGTTCTTTGACGACATTTTCACGTTGGTAACCAATGTATTCATTTCGTACGTTTTTTGACAGCGCTGAGTTGCTGGCTGGCTGGTCGGAGTTCGATCCCCAGCGAAGTGGGGATTTTTCATCACACCTCAACATCCATACTGACTCCCAGGCCTACTCAGTCTGCTGTAAAATGAGTACAGGAGTCTGTCAAACCGGTCAGAGCGAGATGATGGCCACATCTCCTCCCCCTAGTGCAGAGGCCAAGAAATTACGAAGCTCTACCATCCGCGAACCCCTTGGACACCTTCGGGGCCTGTTGTGGGATAGTTCGACTTCGATATGTTTTCGACGGCATGGTCGTCATCATCAGCGGATCTACAAGAAATTACAAAAAGTATACAAATAAAATAACAGAACTGAACAAGATAATATTTATGTATATTTAACGAATATGTTTATCTAAGTAAATATTACGACTTGTAGATCCACTCATGACGGTCATGCTGTCGAAAACATGTTATGAAATAAATAAATTGGTTACCATGGCAAAACGTGGAAATTTCGTTAATGTATTTACAAACAGTAGCTACAGCTCACCTCTTTCATACTTGAAAAATAGTTCTTTGATACCCATAATTTGAATAATATTTTGACTACTTATTAATTTACTCTGAAGCTTTGAACTACGAACTTGGAAAATGTGCGAATCTATATTTCCAATTGGTCAAATTCTCATCATTTTGAATATTTATGAAAATTACTTCATAATAATAAAGGTTCGAATCTATGAACTTACAGAGAAGAAATATTGGTGTCTCTCCCGAAAAATTAATAACACGCCGCTGTTTTTATATTTAAGTCAAGTGTTTGAGAGTTTCACATCTTTTGAGAGTCCACGGTCTACCCAATTCTACTATAAGTTGTATCCATTTCAAGTTCTACTCAATTATACTATAAGCGATCGTTGTAAGAAATGAAGCTCATTTCAGTGAAACTAACTTACGATAGTTTATGTTTATACTTCCGCGTGAAAAGAAGTAAAAATTAAAACTAATATTCACTATACCGAAATAAATTACGGGAACATTAGAAGTTTGAAACTATTGACACTTATACGTAACTTACACCATAGAATCATACTCTTCTGTGTTCATCTAACGAAAATGAAATGATGTCAATGACTCTGTCAAGAGGAAGTTTCATTCATTAAATTCCTTACGATCTATTGTATTTTTTAAGAAACAATCCAAAGTTAATGATGAATCAGCAGATGAAACTCATTACAATAAACTAGTAGACACTGACCAAGCGCCCACTGCGACCGAGGAAGTGACTAAAAATGTAAAAACGCGTATGTGTTGCTTCTGTTGAGCATTACTGGTTGATTTTTACGACTAGGAAACACGCCACCCATTTCGGAAAGCGTTCCGCTCGGAACGGTGGCGTCCTCCTGAGGACAGCGAGAGGGCAACACGGAACGGACTCCGTACGGGAAGTGAAATCGTTGACGTTAATTCTTATTACTTCCGTGGGAGATAATTCAATACTATAAATGAAGCGCGGACCCACTGCTCGAATATCCTGTCGAGAGCGAGGATGGGAAATTGCCTGGGGGTGGAGGGAGGGTAGGTTTTATGCCGGCATTGCCATTAGCGAGAGTCAATCAGCGGTGGACAGAGGTCAACAGGGGGTTGGATTTATTTGCAATGGAAATTTGGTATAATTATTTATTATAAGAGTGATTTCCAATTCCGAATAACGTCACCAAATTTAATGTAATTGAATAAACATGAGAGGTATTCTTCAAATAAGGTTTTCATACTTCCTCGTCATGCTTTTATGTTTCTTGTCTGACATATGAATTTATTAGATAATTTGAAATAGATTTGCTTCTCAAAATGTTTGGAGAAAATAACTAATTCATTCCACAACATAAAACATTTTATGACGTATTATAAATTTCAATTTGAAGTCATAGTCATTTGTTAAATTAGTGTTATAGGTATATACAATATAATTTCTTCTTATATATCACAGGTCAAGAAAGCACAATTATTGTGAGCCAAGAGACACGCGTTTAAAAACCAATTAGGAACTCTATTTATAGTTTCATAAAACTTATGAACTTCACTAAATATTTAATAATTTTTTGGTAAAATATTTGTCAACGGTACAATAATGACTAACAGTTAAGTATCAAAATAAAAAGATTAACACTTCTGATGTAACAAAATATCAACATTTTTTCTACTGAAATTATAATCCACTCAATGAATTCTTCAATTACACACAGTATGAAATTTCTCACAATTTTCGGTTCATTCTGTCATTCCTCTGAGCGAACAAACCTTCAAATGTAGTACCTCGATGATACATCAGACATTAGGGACATATATTCCGAGGCCCTACCACCACCACGACTACCCTGGCTTATCGGCTTAACGCCCTTCATGAGCCTACCGAGATGAGGGAGTCATCAATTCGCGTGATTGATATCTGATTAGTGCAATTACTGCCCTAATAGTAGCCGATTGATTCCATTGTGGGCCTGGCCTCAGGAGACAAGATGCAGACCGGGCGAATAGTGGCAGCTGCCGTGGGGACGCCCTGCTGTAGAAAGACTTCGGTGTCGAAAACGTGGTGATATCAAAGAGAGACGTAAAGAAAGTTGCAGAAAAATTAAATAACGAGGAATATTCCAGCGATGGCACTCAGGGACGGTGCTTGGTATTTAAGATTAACGAAAAATAACTAATAATTAATAATAATAATAATAATAATAAACATATTTCAAATTACGGAGAACAATAATGTAGACTCTTTGGATGCACCCTTTCATGCACATTTGGATGCATCTTTCTCTAATGTATCCCCCGAAAAAATAAATATAGGTTTATGCATATGATTAATAGTATGTTATGTAAGAATAAAAAAGAACGTCATGAACTAAGAGTAGAACAAATGGTGAGGCTGTTGATGGAATAAAACATTGTCACTGGATTTCGAATAAAGAAATAGAGAAATTAATACTACGCGTTCCTTAACCCGGGGATATGTCAAAGTCACCAGTAACAAGAAAGCAACGAAATGTGACCGAGCTCGCAACTCCTTTCACACAATATAAGACATATTTTTAACAATATATTATACAATTCACTCTGTATTAAAATTGTGTGTTTGTTATTGAGGCTACATTGCGTTTTCTTCAGTTTCCTTCTTTATTACAAATTCTTTAAATGGAAATTGAATGAACTCGTGTCGTTAGGAAAAGTGACTAGCTGTGCATGGAGAGATGATTCGTATTTGGAAAACAAAATAGCGAAGCTAACAGTGCAGTCGAAGATAGCAGTCACAAGATCGACCTAGGTGATGGTGTTGGCGGCCCAAGTGACCATTATGGACACAGGGAGGTGTCATGATAGAGAACATTGGCGCGGCGGGCGTCCGCAGGGAAAGGAAGTAGCACACCCCAGAGTTGGCGATAACGATTCCGGGCCTAGCCCAGACCCTTGGGGGCAACCTCCCCTTTTCGCTTTCCCCTTTGGTAGCGGACACTTCGATCCCAAAGCGAGTAATATGCTCTATCAGGGCAGTACTGAATGAGAGTGGGTGGGAGGATGTCACCGAAATAAGTCACGCATCGATGGGTGACGGGTGTGGATTCAAGCAAGTGGATCTGCGTGAGGATTCCAATACGAGAAAATGAAAGGTGGAGGTGGTTATTGGCTGTGAGATGAAGGAAGCTTAATGAAATGGATCTTTAAGAAGAGTACTTGGTCTCTCAGTTATTAACAGTGCAAATCGTTATTTCAGATCCGTGAATGATAGAAGTGACCAGTTCTAGAGTAAAAGGTGCAGTATCTAGTTTTCCGGTTCAATAATATCTTTGCGAAAAAAGATTTTTAGAATACGATAACTCAATGCCACCAGTTTTATCCTCCAATACGTCTATTTTTATTGAATCTCTTTCTGTCTCTCTAGTAAACATTTTCAGTCTTATCTCACTCATTCGTTCTATTTCCCTTGCTCTAACTTTTCTTCAGTCTGTTACAGAACTACAAAAATAATTGAAGGATATATCAGAAAACCTTGCATTTTTATGATTATCAAGAACATTTCTTACATTTAAGTGTAATTCTGAAGGACTTCTCAATTTCACACTCTGAATAACATCCATGCAAAAACTAAACCATAGTAGTCACGCCTCTCCAATAAGTTGTCATCCGGAGCAAAACCGTGACCGGTTCTCAAAGACATGGCGTGGGTAGTCCTCGCCCTTTCGCGTTGCCCTTGGACGACAAAAGGAAATTACCGCTCCGCAGACGCCCTCTGGCCACAAGACTCGGGATCTCGCGTGACAAAAACGCTTGTATGAGGGCGTCTCCGATGGACATAAATAACACGACCCTTTGGTTCCCCACTTCTCCTTTCCTTAAGTTTGCCACGATGTATAGTCTTAATCCAAATTCCTGAAACTTGTTTCAGAATTATGGTGGAATATTATTAAGGACACCGATAAAAAACTTTAATGAACACCAATTTTAACACGTCAAAATTAGTTTTCATTAGAGTGGGGATTCTTTCATAGAACGGTTGACAGAATGAAAAATGTTTCGACTAAAACAATGAATCTCGTAGTCACATAGTATTGTCAAAAACCAATTGTCCTACTTCACATTAGTATTAGGATTGACGAGTCGGATTTAGTAGATTCACAAGCTACATCAGTGGAAGGAATAGGTTTAATGGTGAATTAAGAAAGCAATGAACACATACAAAGAACTGGCTCAAATGGTGAGTTTACGATTAGCGTTGACTCGAGTTAATGGACTTTTTTGATAAGTAAAGTTTTTAAAGAAAGATAGCAAGAGCATTAGAAGTACAGATAAAATATAAGAAAGAGCATTCTTGATTAATTCTTAGTGTCACTAAGGTTTATGATACATTCCAATTCGTATCATATTATTATGTATTTCTCATATTCTTTCTTATTTAAACTTATATTTGCTAATATGAATGAATTATATAAATGATGAAAGTATGAGAAAGTTTTAACTGTTGTGCTCCCACCAATTATAATACTGCGAAACATCTTTGTTCATAATACATTATGACAACCCTAAACATTTTTTCTAATTAGTAACTTATACCTTTAACTTATTACCCTGTTGTTGGAATAGCATATGACTGTACTATGCAGAGATATCCATCGTCTGGACCTATACACAGTTGGGAGGTCGGACCATGAGTTCGGAACGATCGTCCAAAAGGCATTTCCCTGAGGAATATTTGGAATGGCGATGAGAAATGGGGAAGGAATGGATGTTCCCATAGGGAGTGGTCAAATGATTGACAGCTTCGGGGAAAGAAGGTAGGAATGAAGTGTTCCCTGGAAATGGTGTTCATGGCAGGGAAAGCATTTGGCGTGTACTACGTATTCTTTTGAATAGAAACTTTTGGGAATATATTTTCTTTAACAGTTGTTAATTTTACGAAGAAAGACATTCCGAAGTATCATATTATATTGTTGTCTGGTTTAAAAAATATGTACACTTCATTGAGAATACTGAGAAATAGGTTGCATACATGTACGGCTATGAAACAGCTTAACCTTCTGAATCGTATTTTCTGCTGTTTCGAGGGATTCTAAACTTTTTAGATTATGGTACAATTTTTCGAATAAAACTTCTCACCACTGAGTTTGCCACATATATGACCCTATAAACCACGATTGAGGGTAAACATTTCGACTCCTCTACATTTAATTTTTTTTTTAAATATTCTTAGTTCCTTCCACCCTTCCAATTTCATACGAAATGCTTCCATGCAAGAATCTCAGGCATAGTATAATGGACGAGAATTATGTTATTAATTTAAACTCTTCGTTAGGTTGAAAGTATCACTTTTAGATGGACTATCATTGTTTGAAATACAATATAACACCAACAAAACAATGTTCAACATGAATTAATGTTTTATTTAATAATTGATTTGCTTGCAGGTGTTGAAAGATCAGGAAAAAAACCGCAGGGAAAAATAGTTTGAAAACATGTGCTTCGAACACATCTCCTCTGCACATGTGTTAATATCCCGAGACATCTACACCACGTGTGTAAATATCGAATCCTTGTTCCACCTTATCCACCCATTCCTTTTGTCCACCCTCACTTCTCTTTTCCCTTAATTGCTTCTCCGCCAACCGCACCGCGCCACGAGTCTTCTCCACCGAGCGACGCGACGCGACAGGACGCCCAGTTCGCCACTGCACCTGCGGAGCGACTTCATTAGGCGTCTCGCAACCTCCCTCCTCTCAAGTCGCTCGGGGCAATAAATGTCGCGGCTAAGTTACCGCCATTTAAATCTCGTGCAAAAGCGCCACCGCTACCCCCGCCACTGCGCAGACACCCTTCTAACGCCCCACGTGGACCTTCACATGGGGGCAGGGGTGAGAAAAATGCATGTTTTGGATACGAAAGTGTGGCTACATATGAGTAACAACTAAGAGTGTTAGCAAGGGTATTCCATTAATAAATTTACGATTTTGACCCCCTTCCCCTCCATAAAGCACCTGTAGTGATACTTCTTACTCTCCTTCCCCGCCACTTATTATGTAACACTATCCGTACATCCCCCTCCCTCTGAGAAAAGATTATGTTTCGTATCGAAAAATGAGGGGGCAATTTTGATCCTCCGGTTTAATTGTTCATTTCTCATTGGTCTTCGAACTGTCGAGTGCCTGGGATACAGTAAAAAAAAACAACAACGATATCACAAACCCACGTCCCCCACTCTCCGGTTGCATTACGTATTTATGCCGACCATTGATTGACTGAGGCACTGCCCTGTCGCAGCTGTCTTGATGAGTGATGGTCTATTGGCTCTGAAGAAAATAATTCCCAGAACTCTCGTGTAAAAAAATATAATTTTTTATACATTTATACTTGAAATTGTGTCGGTAAATCAATATTATTTAAATATGTACTAGATAGACACTCCAGATGTACTAATATGTACAGTATTAGATCTCAGCTTGTTACATTCTCAGCTATTTCATAGCAACAAAAGTTAACTGATACCAACGGATGTGTTTCATACAGGTTAGATACAAAAAAGTTGTGTCTTTAGGTTTTGAAATAACACAAAAGAATCCATGATACTCGCGTTCAAGTAATGTCTCGACTCTGTGAGTAATTAAAGAACAGGGAAAAGTAATTAAGATAGAGAAACCTTGAGTGGATGTTTACAGTTCGACAACGCATTCTTCGCATTCCATTGGATAACAGAAAATAAAATGTGGTAAATAGGAAAAATAACAATGATTCGCCTGTCTGCATAAAACCTGTTTTCTTATTCAAATAGTATTTTAAGTACCATTAAATAACATATACGATTTGATAAACTAATGTAATTCTACAGTACAATTTCCATTTTGTACAAACCATTTTCCACAAAGAAAACGAATAGTGATGAAATCTTAAAAAGAAAATTTCATTTTATTCGCACATTTTATCAATAATAGAATCAGGGCAAACTTTCGTTCCAGTGGTTGAGTTCATCCAGCAAAACTCTGTCCATTAATTGCCTTTCGATAACTTCCAAACTTCTCTTTCCGCTTGTTTCTTCCGCAAGTTTGATCCCAAGAATTCTTGCGACACTCCTTGATCGAAGTTCGTGATTGGCTCGCCAGAGGCGCGATCTTCGCTCTTCGTCGGAGACGCGGCGCTGTAGCGAGGGAAATGGACCAAAGCGTTTCTAACGACCAGTGACCCGGATTGAGTGAGCTTAAGATGATTACGCACAGCTGAGAAGCCGTTTGTGGCGAGTCGGGAAGAGTCGTTCGCGGACAGTTACACGGTGGGGTTAGGCGGAACTAGGAGGAACGGGTCATGGTGGGAGCGTGGGGACTAGGAATCAGTGTGGTAGTGTGAGTCGCAAGGTGGAGGATACAGGCGAGGAAAAGAAAGAATCTAATTCTGGACAGACTTTATAGAGTGTTAGTTGAGTCCCAATTGCAAAAAAATGAACTCGAATTTATATCAGCGAGGTCAAAGACACAACATTCTTACAACGATGGCCATAATGATACTTTAGGTTTGATAATAGAGAGGAAATGAAGAACGATGAACGATTCGTTCCTTTAGGTCTTATTACTACGGATAAAATCTTCATCTACGTGGACTCTCCAAGACACGTGACATCCTTGACAGTCTGGTCCTATTGGTGCTTACTTTTGCCGGTACAGCGCCCAACAAAGTTTGTCAGAACCTTTTGTATCTATGACCTTGGATACGAGAATTCGCTTGTTTTTATACTTCTTTCGTTTCGTGAACAGTAAATCCAGCCAGTAACAATGCTTAAACCGTCAAGCTCAAAGTATTTTTAAATTTTATTTTAAACAATGATAAGACATTAGCAACTATTATGAGCAGGTCATTAAACTACGACCAACAGAACCGACAAAAATACCCAAACTGTCACTCAATATAAATTAATTCCTCATCTCGGAGCAAATACTCATGACTGTTGAAGCTGAATACACAACACACTACCTCAAAATAATACCACGGAATTATTCCCAGTACATTAAGTAACACGCATATATCACAACCAAGGGATACATTATCACGTTACATCTAAACAAACGACCGGCGTAAAACAATACCTGCTGGTAGATAACCGCTCGCAATAAATCATTGACAAATGCTCGGCGGCGGGCGCACGGGCACGCGCGAGCGGGGAAAGCGTGCTACGGTGCGCTCGCTCCGATCCAACGTCCCGTCGGCACGGTGGCGCCGCCGCGCCGGTTCGTCGAGCCCGAATTTACGAGGTGGTGTCGCCTACGAAAACTGGTTTAAGTGGCATTCTGTGTCATCTAGTTTTGGGACGTTGCCGCCACGCTGTCGAGACGCGCTCTATTGTGCTCCTCTCAAAGCAATTCTCCGCTTCTCTTCTTTGGGGTTCTCTTTCTTCTCATTATAATAAGGGTATTTTTGTTTTATTGTAATATCGGAGCGGTATCGAGTGGAAACGATTCGAAGGCGTCCCAGATGTGATTCACCTACCTCCTTTTTATCTGTTTTCACGCAGATATTCAAATAAGAAAAAGACGACAATTCACGATAGAAATGAGGTAAAACGAAGAAAAAAGAAAAGAAAAAAAAAGAATATTCAAAGGGAAAAGAATCCGAATAATACATATCCAGTTCAGGAAAATTCTCCATCGGAGATAAGTTTTCCATTGTGCCAGGGGTAAAAAAAACACCAACATTGCTAAATATTTTTTGAAAACTATGAGTTTTTCTACTGTAAAGCCAATAAACGAGTAAAAACTGGAACGAACGAAGTTTTTAAAAATGTCCGACAAGGTCTGTGTATTGGTTACAATTTTAGAATATGTAAGACTTCAATAAAATTATGAACACATTACCTAAATAGGAGTATAAATTGAAGTATAATGAAAATACATTAAATACATTATATAATGAGAATACATTAAATAAATAATGAAACACTTACGACCTTTTATGGATGTATATGGATGTGAAAAGAGCCCAGAACGTTTCGACTTCGTTTTAAGTCTTCGCCAGGTAATCCTAAAACGAAGTCGAATGTTGTGAGGTCTTTTCACAAAATATATATTATTCGTCCATAAAAGTTTGTAAGTTTTTCATTATGTATTTAATTAGCTTGTATAATAGATGTTGATTGTAATAGAATTGAATAACATGATCTTACTCATTTTTTTTTAGTTCTATTAAATCCGTGTGTGTACAGATGCCTCTCTTCCTGTGTCCTTCTACCTCGCAGATAACTCAACAAGCGCTCCAACCTTCCGGATCCAAGGTTCAGGTTTCAAGTGCATGCAAACGACTTGTACCCGCCATCCCCACCGTCCCCGCGTCGACTCCAGAGGAATGTCGCAGGCAGGGAAACAAGCAGGAGGCATCGTCCGGTGCCCGGTCCTCCAAAACGCAACGGCGGAGAAAGTTATGAGCCACAACGCTCTGTCGACCTCCAGTGGGCGGCGCGGCGCGCGGGGTCCTCCACTGGTCCTCCGGGCACCGGCCATTCGTAACACGCGCTGAGGCTAATTGGGGAATATTTCAGTCTCTTTGTATTGAGACTAAATACGCACCCAGCTGCGGCTGCACTGGGCGTTCTTCTGAAATAAGCAGACTCTTTGGGGGGAGGAAAGTTATGGTGGTCAGGCATTGAATTAAAAAAGGGATCTGGGAAGCATGGAGAGCTCCGACATAACTAACCTTCACTAATACTTGTGTTAAGCCATCCAAAAAATATTGTTTCGTGTAAGATATTGTGGCAATATGTATCCCTTTAAAAGTTAGATAGCTAGACCAAGCCTTTGTGAAGATAAAAAAATTTCACAGTACAATAAATTTTAATTAACTAAATATTTCAATAGAGGATTCTTGTTTTATTCTCTTTACTACTAATGGAAACTTCTGCATTACTTTTAAGGCCCGTAAGTGTAAAACTTGTTTAACATACTCTTCTTACTGCATTAACTATCCAAAAATCGTTCACACCGCAATTGAATTGTAAAATATGAAAGAAATTAGCAAATTATTCTATCTTTTGCTGACTTTTATCTTGTTTTATTTTAGTTTTGTTTGATAAGTTTATTTTATCACCATGAAATACAAATTCCCACTATAGTTGGCCATTCGACTAATATCCCCACAAAGTTTTATAATCTATTTCGTACGTGTCCAAGTACAAATTATTTATTTACTAGTCTAGTACAATGAAAGTAATTCAACCTACGACAACAAGCGTATATTTCAAACATAATAAATCTCAATTTCCCAAATATATATTTAAAACCCCATGATTTTATAATATAAATTTATAATATACAAAATATCATTATCTCCTCTGTACTTCTTCTTACCCTTCCTTTCTATCATTAGAAAAATCAAAATACTATAAATAATGCTATATCATGCACTATATTGTTGCACGTGCTCAGTAAAACGATATCAAATTAGGACGTTTCCACAAAAGTTCGTATGTAAATATTCAAACCTCGGTTTTAAGGCCGCAAACCCGATCGGAATGGAACTTAATTTTAAAAAATATATTACGTGGCTTTTCTGTTACGACATGGATCATCCAATCCATCGGAAATCTGTTTTCGTGATTGATCTTATGTCCAANTCCAATCCATCGGAAATCTGTTTTCGTGATTGATCTTATGTCCAAATTCGAATAAATAAATGACATGATTGTTCTTTGTCTATTCGTTACACTCAGTAGAGAATGACAGAAGTATGCCAGTGTCATAGTTTCGGATTCAAAAATGTTTAGATTACTCCATAAATTTTGTCAAGATAATTTGTTAAGTTTCCGAGAAAATTTGACTCATTTAACGTTACGGATTAACAGCGTAAAATATGTATGAGGTTTTCGAAACACCGCTCTCGCGCATACTTCCGTGCACAGTACATATACAAATATTTCGTATACTAAAGAATCCTACGCTAGTATGTGAGAATAATTATTTGTCCTGTAGACAGACAGTGAGACATGATCATTACAAAACTGCCATCTTGCGAAGCCGCCCTAAGCGCAGCAGTATATTTCGACTCCTGAGAAACAAATGTCAATAAATTAAAGTGAGTTTAAATGAGAGTCATTTTGAACATTGGAGGCGCGTGTGTGAGAGGTTCCCATTTACCCCCTTGGGAGGCGTATGAGCCAGGAAGACGAAGTGGGTGATTTAACCCAAAGGGAGAGCGTGCTCTTCGGTCCGTCCCTGGAGCACGCTGCGGCCAGTGAAGAGTGTGCAGAGGTGAAACCGCGCTCGAATTAAAGACAGGAAAGTATTCCATAACGTGAGAATATTCTCTTGCTTAAGACTGAGTTTGTATAAATAATTCAAGGCTTACGACCTCAGTATATATTTTGTGATTTAAAAGCTCACAACGTTTCGACAAAGAGTGAATTTGAACCACCTGACGACGACTTCAACGTAAAGTCGAAACGCAGAGGACTAGTTTGTAAGTCTTGAATTATTTATTTAATTTCATTATATAAATGGACGATAATGAACTGATTTTGTATATTCAATAATTTACCAAAATTTCGAAGTATTTCAAATTTTCGAATGACCCAAAGTGAACTCTATATATTTCATACGTAAATACCAAACCATCAATATTGTCTAGATGAACGTTTTAGATGAAGTGTTTAAATCATTTTGAATAACGATCCTTTGGATATTATTTGTATTATCGTGTTTGAAACAGGACTCGACGATCAATAATATCCACAAAAAATCAATAAATGAATTTTTTTTTCTATTATGGAATTATCTGAAAAATGTCTTAAAAACTTAACACGATTGTGACGAATGGATTGTTTCCCTCTTCAGGTCTATGATGAAATTATATTTTAAATCTAATTATTTTGTCATTTTTTCGTACTTTTATAAAGGGAAAAAAGGGTGTTCCTGAGATGCAAATGATCACTAGATACAAATATATATTAATAATTTAATATACACTTGCTGACATCCCCTGTTTTCCAATGCACTTGTTTCGGTGACATTGAACCAGAGAGAACATACAAATAAAACGACAGACAAAATATTACTGTGCTACAAAAGCAACGACGAGGAACGCGCATATTCAACGCAATACAATGGTCGATTCTCCTGGACTCCTCACGGAAACAAAAGGTGTCGCGATCCCACTCGTAGGTTCGTAGCGTCGCTACAAGGGCAGTGGTGGCGCCCGATTCTTCCGGCAGGTGACGCCCTTGTGCCGCCCACCGATATCCACCCCGCGCTCGTGCTAATGTCGAGACGCCCTCTACAAGAGAAAGGAACACTGAGCTAATCGACGTTAATCGTCCCTAAGTGATGTTTGTAGAAAGGTCGTACTGTCCATGATTTATGAAGTCGTATAGCTGTCATGTAATGGAAACTGTATCACATAGTATCCTGTACAGAGAAAACACTATGAGAGTGAGTGCCTCAGGACTGGATGTGAGATCCAAATGTAGAGGAAAGAAAGGATTTATCCGAACTTTCGGATACGATATCCACAACTTATACAGTGAAACTTTCATGAATGGACACTTCTCAAGAGCGAACAAATTTTAAGGTCCCATGAGTTTCACTATTGTTAGCATACTATAAGGTTGGTGTGTCACATCCAAAGGTTTGGAAAAACCTATCCTCTGAATATACATACAAGAAACATAAATTTGAACAAAATATAGCTATAAGAAGAAGAGGAAAGGAATGGACAGCGGAGAGGAAGAGAGAATACGGTGAACACATGAAGAGAGTTTGGGAAGAAAGAAAGAATGGTGCAAGGACGTCATGAAGATGCTCAAGTTCAATCGCTCTCTTAAATAGGGAATGATCGAAAATAATAATAATAATAATTTTATATATATATATATATATATATATATATATATATATATATATATATATATATATAATGTATTAAATAATATAACCATCCCATGAATTCAGATCTAGGGACTGAAAGGAGTGGCGGATTTCATATTTCTAAAAGAAGTTATTTAATATTTACGTGTTGCTATTAATTTATGATTCTCGAAATAAATCGTAACTATTAAATTCACTCAAATTTCGTAATTAATAACAATAGTATTTACGACACTTCCACCCCTGTTAAATGTTGTGCTAGCCGTTAGAAAATGGGAATATAGAACAGTTCACTTCCTTCACCTGTAACAAAGCATACCCACCTCTTTCATGTTACACGATGGTGACCATTACAGAACACAGAGAAATTTTAACCGCAACATCCATAGAGTAGAAGAGAAGTGCAATGATGCAAGGAACCATGAATACATCGGATGCAGCTCGGTCACAAGTTAGCGACCAATCTCCCAAGCGAACGGTTCAGGAACTAATACAAAGGCTTTGGGAATCCCCTCCTCTGCCATCGCACTCGACAGGTGCCGCCCGAAGCGCGTGCGCTTCATTCCACGCGGTTCATCACGGATAAGAGACGCGTGGGACGGCGCGCGACAGCGTTCCAGCAGCACCCTCCCAACCGACGCTCCAGTTTCTTCTTCTCCTCTGTGGAGCAGAAAACGAACTTCCGCTCGAAGAGTTGGGATGGAGAAGTTGCGCACTAATTGGCAGTTTCGTATCGAAATAGAGAGAAGCAATTTCAGAATTGGTGTGTGGATTACAATGGCACTTTCGTACTGTGTTAAAGGATTTAGTCAGATTTCGTGGATGGAGCGGATGTGTTGTCGTTTCGAACACCTGGCGTACGGAGTACCACAACTACAGAGACAATAAATGAAAAAAGGTAACAATATTCGTCAACTACTGAATGGAATTGATGACAAGTCACGAAGATTTTAATTCGATTCAGATACTTTTTCAACAGACAACAACATAAGACATGTGAATGTGGGAAAGAACATGAAACATCAGATAATGCAATATGGGATTGTGAGATGTTTGAAGCAGAGAGGGCCAATTACATCAGAGAACATAAGTTAAGACACAATAAATTCGAAGGATATGAGAAAGCTTATCGAAACTAAAGGAAAATAGCTCTCTCTGGAAGAATTTGTTAAGAAGATTGGTACATTACAGGAAGCACACGGGATAAAGGCAGAATAAAACGGGAAATGTGGAATAAGATAAGCAACCGCCTTCTCAAGACGAGGACGGGGTACGTAAAATGCGTCTGAGAAGATTTGCGAAGACATGGCATAAAAGTTAAAGTATACTACAATTAATGCAACAAAGTCTTGTAATGAGACCTAGCAGACAAGGCAGTCGAGATATCTGGGCGAATGCGAATGTACCTGAAGTGCATTAATATGTATGAGATTGAATTCTTTGAAATAACATAAATGAAAAAAAAATGCCAGAGAGTAACCGATCATATCTCTAGTTGACGATTCCATGAGCACCAACGCTACGATTTCTCTCAGCAGCCCAATTTCACGTCACGGCATGTAGAACTGTCAGAGAATTCATCGCAGGTGAGATGTCTTAACGTGTGGTAACATGTATATAGTGACATTAAATTAAACTTGACACAAGCAGCTTCAAACAGTCCCGAATAAGTGAATTTACCGCGTGTTGCAATAATCAATTAATTACTTCAATATGAACGCATTCTCATTCAATCGTCAAACTTGGCACAAAAATGTTTCAGAAAAGGTTTTTAATATTTTTTTTTAATAATTAAAAATTGTAATTTTGAGATATAACCAGAAATATTTTTGAAATATTTAAATTTTAAAACTTTTTAACATAATGAATTTGCACAATCACATTAGAGCTTATAGAAATTTAAAGAAAATGTCGCACAAGAAAATCTCCAATAATTTCGAAGACAAGAGACATTTCAAGACTTCAAACAGCGCCGGAAATTATGCGAATATCCACATTTTGAAGATTAATAACTGGAAAACGGACCGTCAGAAATATCTAAAATTATGTATTTTTCATACAAACCATTAATACTACAAATATACAAAAATTTCTCATTCCGAGATATGAAGGTTCAACTGTGGTTGGTTTCACATGGAAGGACCCATAAGTGAGATATAACATTGTACTATCAGAAAGAGTAAAAATTACACAAAACTAAATAATTGTAGATATATAGTGAATATCAACAAAGTATAAAAATTTATAACTGAATGTACTAATTTGTATTCCTCTTCATTCTACTCCAACGCGATATGGAGATATCTAATACGTTAGCACTGAATTCGAGAACAGGGACGCCGATGATAACATATTTGTGGAACACACTGACTGGATGCTGTATATCTGCTGCACTAGGTCACATGCCCCATACATCCACCCACGCCATGAATTCCATTCCATGACCCACTAAATAACTCTGTTCGCNAAATAATCTTGTTCGCTTCTGGAAAGGATGAGGGGGGACGTTGGGGGCGTCGGTCATTATACGCAATTCTCAGCGAACAAAGACGCGTAGGTCTGCACGTCGTGAAGCGGCTCGCGTGCTTGTCATCCGCCCCGCCCTCTTGACCTCCCCTCTCCGCCACCTGGCTTGGGTAAGACACACACATACACCTTGGGAGGACGTAGCACGAATCGCTCCTCTGTTGTACCAAGTCATGGCGACGACCTTTCGGCCTGATTTTTGCGCGCGAGTCTCAGATGCTTTATGGCTGGAAGGCGAAACGTGTTGGGATACTAATGCGTTCGAATCGCCGTTGTATGAAAGAGAAGGAACATGATTATAATACATTATATAATGTTTTGGGAACAGTATTGCGGTTTAAATGAACTGGAATGCTTTTCCTTGAAACATTTTTATAACTTTTTGAATAGTTCTAAGATTATTTCGAAACCCAAAATAATTAATTTATTCTTAGAATTATTTTCTCTGGTCTATCAACCTTGTCGACACTAATTCTGTAACTAAATTAATAGTTAATTAATTACATTCATTTATTCATACATTTTCTTCCAAAGCTTCCTTTACTTTCATCATCCCAATTATTCATTTTTTTAAAATCAATTTAAGAACAAAAATTAATTTCAAAAGTAATCGTTTAGTTCAGTCAATGCCATTCAAAATTGGTAATATGAAATTAAAAATTAAGTCCTTAGGACTAAACTAATAACTTTTATTCCAGAGTTGCTGTTGCTAGAAAGACAAGGGACAGATAACACTTTAAGTTATATTGGGTAGAGAACTGTGTATCAATCATAGGTAATTTTCATTGTANTGGGGGGGGGGGGAGAGGATGAACTGTTTGTAACCATAATACGTCGAAAATAACTTATTTTTCTATGAAATATTTGTCTCGCACCAGTAATCTAATTGATAAAATTAATTACATTATACCAATTCGGATTAATTTCCAGCGCTTCAAGTTAATTTAATCTAGTAAATACTATTAAAAGATAATTATATCAATTAAAATAATAAATATGAATTACTTCTGCTCAGAGCTTTTGTTCGTTGGTTATTTATTTCTTTCAAAATCCCCAAAATCATAATTCATATCGCCGCTCCGTTTTGCTTTCGGGTTCCACGTGAACCGAATATCTCGTCCTCCCCGATGGCAGTTTCGCTCGCGCTCTCGTTCCGGCACGCCCTCTGCTGTTGCGCTGTCTGTCCTTCCGCGCAACCAGTCCGCCCTCCGGCGTCACTTGGTGACGTGATTTATTGAAGCACCTGGAGGAACTCGAAGCGCGCGCGCGATCTTCCTGACACTTGGCCACTTATCGATTTCGCGAGGACGAACACAACGGTGAGTGAGAAGGCTCCAGACACCGACTTCGCGGGGGAGGAGTTCGTTCGCGCAACGCTCGTCCCGTAAATAAGTCATGCACCTTGCGGCGGAGACGTCAAAGCGGAACGGATGGAGGAAGACTTCGATGGATCAGGGAATAGGAGAAGAGAAGAATAGTCCTCACTCCCTACACACTAGCCATTCTTACTCTACCCTTGGGCTTCTCGTTCTCATCCCAGTTTTGACAACGGCGCACTCCTGGCTGTCATTGGTGGACTCGCTGCTTGGATATTATTTGACCCCATGGGTCGACTCGTAGATATAAAAATTGAAAATTTTTTTAAGGTCAAGCTGGCGGCTTTTGCTTGAAACACAGGCCAAACGTTTCGGAATGGATGTCTGTCACACACCTATGACAGTGAAAATTGTTTGAAGATGTGACTTCCACCTCCGCCAACCCCGGAAGCTCCTTGACTTGGTGGTGTTCATGTAAATATTGCTCTGCGAAAGATGAGCGAAGGGAGGTCGGGACAGTGCAGCGTTATAAGATTGTCAAAATCCCAAGTGCAACGTTAGAACAGTTTTACAATAGATAATGTTGAGCGGAAGAGTATAGGTTTGATTTCCCGCCTGGTCGAACACGAGGTTTCCCCTCACCAGACGAATGTTGGTTCGGAGTCAATGTCTTACATTCCCTGGGAACCATACATCTCTCCATCCCAATTCCTTCACCCAAAACCTGTGATTAGGTAGAAGAGCAAGCTTCAAACAGAATAAGACAAACCTTCCCCCGTCATGATTAAAAAACGAATAAATCAGGAATGAGGGGCTGAACACTTTTTTATTCGGGTATCTAACATTTTACTCAACATCTAGTGGACCCTATCCAGCTCCGCATGGGAGTTTTTGTCATTAAGATGCGGATCACCCTTCGTAATGATTTTGAGTCGATAATAAATTTGTGAGATATATCGAAAATTCAAGAAATCACATAAAAGAATTTACCGTTTTAAAACAGGAATTTGATAAAATTCCTCTCTTAGTACCCCTCTAAAGAACAACAGCATTAAATTTAAAAAAGGTTTTTATTATGATTACACATTTATTTCATTTGAACAATGATATTAAAATTACATAGTAATTGCAACAATAATTTAGCTAATAATGTCGTACTTTTATACTTTGTATTTTTCAGATTCAAGACAATCTTCGAATTTTCTAGCGAATTATTGGTTGAATTATACATATTTTGGGGTTGTCTCTTCTCGGATAGTGTGAAGTAAGCTAAGTCCAAAAGCCATCCAGCAGTATTCAACTTCCTTCAGCAGCCCGCAACTCGTTTATTCCTGCTGGAAGACTCTGTCTTTTGAGGAGATGCCGCACTGTCTTGTCTTCGGAGTACTTCATGACACGACGGAGGTATTGAAGATGCTGGCGATGGGAAGGGGCGGTGGAGTGGGGGAAAGAGACTGAGACGAAAAGCATCGCAGCGAGGCGCGCGCGAGACGTCCTTCCCGAGGGATTATCGGTTCAGAGGTTGGTTGCGTGATACGGCTCCAAGTATGGGAGTAGGTTCTGGAGCGCTATTTTTTTTTCCTCCTCTTTTTTCAGCGGCATCAAGACACGAAGCATCTTCGCCGTCGTCTGAAGTGGCAGTTTCAAGTTTCCAAGTTGTTTCATGCACACGGGTCCCTTAAGATACATTGCTATCTCTGGAGCTAACTCGTAAGTTTAAAGTATATTTGTAGTGTGTTTATTCCATATAAACGGGATAAAATAATCATATGCCATCAATGATGTTTACGGTTCTTCAGTAAATAAACATCTCTCGTATTATCCGCATAACCTATAGAAGTTTAAACCATAATACACGTTCTGCAATGTTCGTCTCACAATCTTTTCAAGTGTATCAAGAAATTGTTGTGTGTGTGTTTCAGATGATTATTGTCGTTGAATTAAGTTATAAAATATTACAAAAATAATAATTAGCATTACAATTCTCACTTTTAATTATAATTTTTCATTGTTCACGAAATGCTATATAATTATGAATGAAAAAATTAATGAATTAATTATCCTTCAATATTACTCTCATTTAACTCCCCAATATTAGTCTTTCACTTTTTTTCCGCTGAGAGAGTTAAAATGTTCTTCAGTTTTCTTACAAACACATACTTACCATTTTCATAACTTATGAATGAGTAAACACTTTCATCCCAAAAAATCAAATGAGACCCACAATGCAAAGAGGGGAAACTTCTTAGTTTCAGTGACATTGGAAAGTTGCACGGAAAGTGTTAACTCTCACGTTGAAAATGAAAAGAGACGACCATGGTAATGAATGCATCCCCGGTTTCCGTGAACAAAGACATCGTGTACCCTCATCTAAATGCAGAAAGTAAACTTTATTCAAATGTGAACAAGTTCAAAACTCCGGCAGAATTTTGTGAGGAACTCCGGTTATACTTCCTATATATTCTTATCTACCTAGCAATGGGACATCTAAAGTCCAAGTACGTTGATCACCATATTTAAAACTCAAGGATACAATCGCCGGTGTTTGCGCATTTTCGATCTTCTTTGTTTCCAAGTTAACTAGTCTCAACCCAAACGACCAACATGAAAAATACAATATAAAAACATATCAATAAACGAACACACATTATAATGTATAACAAACAGTTTAAGAGCTGGATTTATGACAGGAATGTTCAATGATTAATTCAAATTTAAAGTACTTTAGCACCAAAATTAACAGCCTAGGTGTCAAAATGTTTTCCTGTAATATCATCAATAATGGTTGTGATATAATTATTATGAACTTAATGTAATTATCATGACAATATGCCTTCTTCATATTTAGACTTGAATGACGGGAAGTAGTAGTTTAGTGGGCAATCACTGACATAATAGGTGGAGATGATTTATGAACTTCAAATATGTATAAGACTTTCTGGGGTCGAAAATATATTCGAGTATAATGATGAACCTTATTTGAAGATGTTCAAATCCTCAATAATGAAGACAATTTTGAGAAATGTGTATTATAGGTAATGTAGACATTGTGTTTGGAAATGAGAAAAAAGTCTTTGCAATTTTTATCCTTTTAAATCCGAAGAAATGAGTTTTTTCAATACGAGACCTTAATTCCACTTCGCGAGAGGATCAGTCCAATCAAGGGGAAGAAAGGAGATCGAAGATAATTTGGAAAGGAGAGAAGTGAACGGACGAAGCAATGGAAGGAAAGAAGGCAACTAATGAAGAAAACATGAAGAGGAGGAAGATGAAGGTGCTTTGATAGCACCCGGACGAGGCCTCGCCTTACGTCACCGCTGTGAGCACCGTCTCCGCCCGCGGCGAGGAGTGGTTGGTTGGCCGGCGAGTGCCCAAGGTGCGTCGTCGGTGAGTGGCAGGTAATAGTAAGCGGTGAGTTCTCCTCATGGCCATGGGACTCTTCGTGAGGTGACTCGCGTTCACACGATGTTGTACAGAGATACGTAATACACACGGGTCAACTCAGCAATAAACAGTGGTGATACAAAGGAGTGGTGATATGAGGCCAGGGCGTCTCCCCCCAAAAAAGGAAACTATTTTTTTAGTCTCATACGTATAATTTTCCTTTTCATGAATAGACATATTCTAAAATTATCAATCAGAATTATTTCAATATTTATTTGATGCAGAAATTTAACAATGAGTGTAAACAATAATCAGGGAATCACTCCAAATAATACTGTGTTTAATTCTCATGTATTAATGATGCTATATTTGAATGAAAATGGGAGACACACTATTTACATTTTATTCATAGTCATCTTACCATAAACATCATAACATCATTCAGCAAAGGCATAACACAATATAATAATAAAAAAGGATTCTTCTCTAAATTCTTCTTTATTACCGACTCCATATTAAAATTGAGAAAAGGAAAACAGAACGTGACGAAGGAAAAAGGGCATCAATTTAAAAAAATCGGTATACGTATTTTAGAATTTCTTTCGCTATATTGGTAAACGACTCAGAACTTGAGAATTTTTGTCCCACAACAGGATTTGATTCTGTGTGTGTGTGTGTGTGTGTGTGTGTGGAGTGGGAAAAGGGCTGCATGAAGATAATTTAGTAGTGTTTATGTATTGTATATATTCTTAAAATGAAAAATATTCGGCAAATATAGAAATAAAACCTGATTTCAATTATCTTCGTTATATTTTTCACTTATAATAAAATAATTCATGTATTCCAGCTCTTAGGGGGCAAGGGAGAATTTCCCGTTCCTCCACCGCCATCGGTTTATCTCTACTCTCAGATAAAGTTTCACTTTTACAATGAATGGAAGAATTCCTAATTTGGTACAAGTTCGAGGTTTCGCGAAATTTTTGAATGTAATATTTGGTTAACGTCAGCTTCCTGAAGTCATCCAGACATAATTCCAAAAATGAAACTGTGAATGGATACTTAAAACTTCAACAAATCATGTCTCAAGGTTGTATTTTTAAACTTACTCTTTACTTCTCAAAGAGTAAACAAGCACATTGTACCTCGATGCGTTGACCTATGCGTTTTACAATGTAAATTGATGAGTCATAAATGTTTGTTCTGGATGGTCGCTGTACGTGGACATGCATGAATGCCTTCAGGAGGAGAAAACGAGTTATTCGGTGTAAACGTTATAACACAGAAAACCTTTCGAAATCTAGACGAAGTAACCTTATGACCCGAGCACAATTTCTTTGTAAGTCTTTCCAAATCCAACTAGCTGAACTGAAGCGTTCAGTTGATGTTAGGGATTGCCACAGGTTATAAAACAACGAAACAAACACTGCACCTATTGCTCACAAAAACTGTATTTTAAAATATTTAAATAAAAGAATATATTTTTTGTCAGTCGCATACTTATTTACTGATAGGTTCTCCATTACTTTAAAGGATACGTTATGCGATATATATGCAGTGTATATATCGATATATATGCAGTGCATCTTCTTCCAAACAGAATTATTTAAATTTCATTACAACACGTAAGATTCGTGAAGAGAAAGGATCAAATACTAAGTTTTTTGATACTTCATCACATACAAAAATTCGTGAAAGAACTGACAGAACATATTTGTTCATCTACGTATTGTTGAGTGCATTGATACAAAACTATCCAAGGAAGACAAAACCCAGAAGAAGTCACTAAATAGTTTCATTTCACAGAAAATTTAAAAAAAACTATCCATCAGACTTTTTAAAATCATTTTTATTTTTCATTAGTATGTGCCATAACACACAAGCTTTATTTGCGAAACTTTCAGACACATTTATTGATCTTCGTTCGTATTGCCTTGGAAATCGATGACTATAATAAGTATGCCAGAACGGTGTTGAGTCTTTATTTTGTCGGCCCCTCGCGCCTTGAGAACTCTTCTAACATCTCGCCTGATTCGGCGTGACGGCTCCCGCCCGCACACTTTTCTTTTTGGCAGCGCGGCCGGTCAGCCGCCCACTCTGATGGAACAGAGAATGGAGACCGGAGCGACGGGGCTGGGCGGCGCGAGAACGCGGATACGAGGCTCTCGGCCGACCGTCCGCGCCCCCATCACGATCTCTTACCTCGCAGCCGACTTAGAGATGCACCGGGGAGAGATGAGCAGTTATAGAGATGCCCTCCGGAGAGAATGGTCTACGATTAGAATAAATAATATCTGGATAAACGAGTTTTTTTGAAAAATAAATTACGAACGTAACTCATTCATATTTCGGGTTATCATGTCATTCACGAGTAACGCAGCACTACTACTAACTGAAAAATCAACTTCGGAAACAAAAAGCGTATAGATCGGCGTAACCTCTCAACGGTTTTTTTTCTTTCTTACCGATTTGTGAACATGCATCTGTCAATTTGGTCCAAATAGACGCCTCCACCTATTTTTAATGTAAATAAGAACAATTTCAATGAATTTCTTATGACAAAAACTATGTTGATGTACAACTTTTCAAATGATTTGAATTTATTTCGTAGGTTCAACATAATAAGATATCCATTTTGGAGGAAGAAATTGAGGATATATAAGGTGAGGTTGGCTGTGTATTGCTCATATTAAGGTGCAGGGTGTCAAATCGTCTCCACTAAATAAACGAAATTAGAGTGAATGTCTTGCGCAATCCAGGTGAGAGAAAAATGTTATCGTTTTTAAGGACGGATTTGAGTTGGTAACGTTATCAGTCACATTACCATTGTAAAGGACGCATTCTTAAATCGTTTTCTTAATGTGGAGAAAACTTAATACACGCTTAAATTCCCAAGATAAAATATAGGCCTACATAGAATCTTCTGTTTAATTTATCATCAAGTCTCATTTATTTAAAAAATCCTTCCAGGTTTCTAAAGAACCCATTCTTACGATGGAAAAGATAACGGGACTCTTGTAAACAGAGAATGGCACTAAAACAAGAATTCACGGTATCAGTACTTTTAAGTTCTCTAAGACATTCTTGTGTTAAAAAATTCAACCGGATTTTCAAGATGAGAGCGGAGTTTCTCTTGCTAATATACAGCAGGAAATTTCAAGAGTTCCTCTCACACAGTGTCTCCTTGAGTGTCCTTGGTGACCCGATCCAAGTGGACAAGCATTCTGATGGAAAGGAGTTAGTGTAGTGGGTGTCGGATACTTTCGACGTGAGTCATCTCCAACCGGTTGAATGTGGGACGATGCGTAGAATTGAAAACGAAGTCCGACACACGCATTGAAAATAGAAGGCTTTCACGAACACCTTGAGTTTTTCGATAAATCATTCTTTGTGATGGCGTGTAAATACTCTTCAATGTACGACCATCATTTAGTTCATTCGTGAAATTAAGAACGGAGCTACGTCATGGATTGTTAAATTATATCTTGAGATTCAGCAATATTAATGACATGTTAATGATATCACGCACTTTGTTACTTCTTTCCAATTTCAATCCATTATTTAAAATATCACTCGATTTACGCTCATGTATGCTGACTTGAGTGAGATCATTTGTTATGGGTTGGATGTTCGATTCCCGAAATTTTTTTTATTGTACCGCCCTTCCATCCTCTTAATATTTCATTATCAAACTGAACTCTTACAAAGTGTGAATGTGAACTAAAAATTAACTTTCGAATAATCTCTTATTACCATCTCTTACACAAATCATAAAGAAGAACAAAAATTACTAGTTTATGATGGACACTCACTCCCTTTATTTGCAAAAATTCTGGAAATTTTATCTCAGTCCCATCGTTTATAAATGCGAAATCTGTGACTTTGTATGGACTCTCAATTCTTAGTATTATATTCTTAGTCTCTTCATTCTCTTAGTAATATATGTTACACAACAATTCCGTAAAAATATATAATATAAATAAAAGTATATAATAAATTATATACGAAGCCCCTTTTCTTACACTCCCACATCAATCAATGTTGCCCAATTTCGCAAAGTAAAATTGCACGAATCCAAGCATAAGGCAGTCCAATTAAGTCTTCCCTTTGTTTTGTGCATACATTCTGGCAAAAAAGAGAGAGTCACGCAGCGTAGGGAGAAGTGTAACATCAATTGCATCATATCCTCCCGACTGCATACGCTTTCTAGATAAGGACGCGGAGACACACAAGTGTAAAGGAAATATGGCGGATGTGAGTTCTTCGTTTGGATTCCACGACCACGTATCTAAGAGGATCTTACTCATGCGTGTGAAAACATGCTTCTTTTACACTGAAGGCCCTTTGCTAAACTCCCGTGTAATCAGGGCCTCCACCAAACTTTTAAAAAAATCGAAACTGATCAAGTACAAAATTACTTGGACAAAAAAAATCGTGTATGATGAAATGTATATTCAATGAAATGTAAGAAATCATGTAGTATTTGTCAACTATTAGAAGTTACTTAATTCATATTGTACTCCCTCCCGAAATATTAGTGATATTTGATTCCTACAAAGAGGGTTTATCTGAATGGTTTGAAATGTGTTTCAACGTTATTATAGTTTTAATTAAATTTTAATATTTACACCACGATACACAGATAAATTAATTTATCATAATTTAATTTTTATACGATGTTCTTGTGTTGAGAATTAATTTCAAACTATAGGTATAGCAATTTAAGTTCCCGAATATTTTACCGACTGAATTAACCTTTTTAAAACTGAGATTATTATTCAAAGTATTTCCGTGCTCGTGAAATATTAATATTAATATTTGGACGCCGAATTACGTACAAGTACCTTCATATTCATGTACCACAGATACTTGCTGTAAAATAAAGAATGTAATTATATCTGTGTTTCATTTTCCTGCATTCTCACTGTAAAAAGTAAAGACCATTTAACNCCGAATTACGTACAAGTACCTTCACATCCATGTACAACAGATACTTGCTGTAAAATAAAGAATGTAATTATATCTGTGTTTCATTTTCCTGCATTCTCACTGTAAAAAGTAAAGACCATTTAACGCATAAATTAAAGTTAATAATCGCAACGTCCAGAAGAGAAACCGCGACGTCATAACGGAATACCAAATACTTTTAGTGACAGAATAATTCATCGCATAATAAACCAGAAAATAGTAAAAGCTTCCTGAAGATCCAGGAGTAAGGAAAAACAGTGACATTAATTACTGCAAAAGCGAAAGTGTATAACATTTTTCGCCAGGAACAACTGACTGATGATCCGATTTCTCAAGAGATAAATATCCCATCGGCGGCAATGGTGAAGGGAAATCGTAGGGAAGCATTGCAGGATGTAAGCGGGCGCTTCGTCTGTTCTCCGCGACCTCTCCGCTCTATTTATTCCGCTCCCACAGTTCTTGTCTAAACCAACAAGAGGGAGACACGAATTTCCGCTTGGGGATAATCTTCGAAAAGAGAGCGCTCCCATGCTTCTACTAGCGAGGTCATGCTTCGAAATGGACGATTAAAGGAAAAGGATAAACAACGCCTTAAGACATAGGGGATTCGGGAAGTTACATGAAGGACGTGATGGTTCTGCAACTATTCTCGGCTGTCCAGGTGATGCTGCATTTCATATGACATCGCTTTACTAAAAAGTTAGAAGGGTAATCCGGTCGGAGACGTATGGTATACAATAAAAGCATATATACTTGTAAGCTTCCTCGGATACATAAGTTGACTGCCTGGGCGGTGTTGTATTTTTATATAATAAAACTAGCAATGCCAACGAGAAGGATGTTCAAAGGAGACGTTTTCTACATGAGCAGGATGTTAGAAAGTTTAATTTCTACGTGATGTTTTGTTTGAATGCAATCAGAGATGTATGTCATAGAGTAAATTATACAGAAGTTCATCCAGACATCCCCAGATGGAGTCAGTAAATTACTTGTTTGCCCAGATGGTGCTCATTTCTACATACAGGAATAACAAATGTTTTTGTCATTTACCTTTACTCTCAGCAACGTAGTAGAAACGTTAGACTGTTTCAACTCCCGGAGTGTAACGTCTCGCTAACTCTAGAACACAATAGTTATTAAGACGAACTACAGGATAGTGCATTATGATTGGGTACTCGTCACAGCAGAGGTAAATACGAATTTGCATGTCTGAAGGATCATGATTCAAACTTTAAAGGACACTAAGATTAATTGTGAAGTGTTGTCTCATATGTAGTATAAGTTATAATACATAATTCCATTACATTTCATAAATTACATTCATTTATTATAACTGTTTATTCATACAAGTACTTTGGTGACAGGAGGTAAAATTGCGAATCATGGTAAAAGCCATAAAAATCTGAAGAAGTATTCCTCACCTCCTTGACTGTCATCCGTTGTGTACTAACAACATTTCTCCACTATCCATCGCACACAACATGTTCTCATGAATCTAATTACTTCGATGCATCAAATGAGTGAAGTATAATAATGTACCCCATTCTCATAGTAGTCGTTAATACATTTCCTACTAACTGTAATAATATCATACTGAAATTGTGAGTTAAACCATAAGTTGATTAGGCAATATACCAAATTTTAGATTGGAACAATGATGGAAGTCGGTGTCAGCGAAATTCCTCCGTTATGTTGCGTGAACAGAAAGAAAGTTTTGGATCACATTTGGTGTGTTAGATAATAGCTAAATAACCCGATGTATTAGACGTGAATGATGGTACAGGAAAATTACTCACAAAAAGGAAAGTGCTTTATTAACGGCAGTGACAGCTACATAAAAGTAAGAGAGTTCTGTTAGAGGAAATTTAAACGAATGCAACGAACTGTATGACATGATGGAACTAATGTGAATTATAGTCAATTTACGGGGGGAAAGTGCAAGTAACAGCGAAATTATTGCTTTGGTCGAGAGGGTTGAGGAAGTCTTAATCGACCACAAGAAGAACCTCCAAGTCATACAGTAGGCGCGAGCTTGCGAGCTTGAAAAGCTAGCTTTGATCTCAGGTATGTCCATTCCTGGCCGCTCCTACTACAACGAAATTTTCCACGGACCTCCCTAAAAAGGAATCCTCTAATGATAAATAACATTCCTCAATTAATCAAAATTGAAAAGTTACATCCGGAAAATGAGTTCTCTGTCATTTTCGGCTCAGAGAAGGAGCACCCACCAAGGATAAATTATTGATGTTGGATAATTGTTGATAAATTATTGTCGGCAATTGTTAAACTACTGTAGCTGAAGATTTGTGTGTATGATATAAAAAACTGGATATAATTTAAATATATTATATCTCTCATTTATTCATTAAGTATGCTTAATGTATATTTTACGAGCTTCCAAGGATGTTGGGGCAACGAAATGTTTATGAAGATGGGAAAGAAGGGTAAGAAAAGATTAGGCGATCTCAAATTCAAAATATACCCCATTTCCTCTTAAGTATCTCCCTTTTTTAACCGTTGCCTCTGGTCAAAAACAACTTTTATTTACTTTCTCATACATTATTTTTTTCAATTATTCCTTCTTCAATTTCATACAGGACGTCATATCTAAAATTTGAGACATAAATTGAATAATGTTTCCATATTTTTGTCTACTATCAAATTTTAATTTAAATATTTTAAACGACCATTAAAATTTTAAAAAATAAAAATTAAGTCAATTTTCAAGGTCCTTCAAAATATTTGTATTAAAATAAGAAATATTGGAATATATTGTAAGTTTCCATACAAAATTCGTAACATAATATTTCTCAATATGATAATAATATTAATGGATAAATAAGTGAGACTAGAGCACAGTAAGCAAATGAGGCATCTAGGCGCCTCGGAACGGAAGTCGACCAACGCGACGATCGCATCCCAACGCTTGAGGCGACGCAGCGGCCTCGACCCACTTTCTAGCGTCGACAAACGGACCTCGAATCATTAGTCTCAACAGATGATCAAATTGTGGATAAAGAATTATTTTCTTCCAACAAAAACAGCTCAGTAGTGAATATATTACATGACTATAAAGTCGTGTTCTTCCGATTAAACGGGAGCACACCTGAGCATATTTTAAGGAACTTTCACTGAGCGACAATGGAGGTACAGAGGGGTCTGGAATACTCCTAGTACCGAGAGTCATCGGAAAAATTCAATTTTGAAATTTCGATGTTTCAATTCACAGAGTACAACTTTAAGTCACTAGAGTATACAGACATCAATATTTCAGTGCACCAGAAATAAAAAGTTAATGGAGTTGTTTGAAGTGCAACGAAAATTAACACACACTAATTGTTAATTAATAAATTTTTCGTATCTTTTTGCCATCTACACATGGTTTTTGGTCAAAGAAAGTAATTTGTTAATTTTGCCAACTTTCCTCACTTTTTGCACCAGTACAAAACAGTGCTTCTAGATGGCATGAACTCCCTCGCTAGGCGGAACTAGTGCCATCCAGATTACATATTAAAATGCTCTGATGCACACACAAAAATTCGTCTATTCCAGAGACCACATCTATGTAGGTTTTTTGACGCGATGAGTGCAATTCCAAAATCAAAATCATCTCCCAATTTTTTTACTCCGTATTTTCTGTATTTACGGGTAGTTTTTTACCGATTTAAAACAATAGAGGGTGATGGAACAATTATTGCCCGATTCGTATACACAAGAATTTCACTGCGTATAAAGCTCACAATCATACATCTTCACTATTTGCAGTATAGAAAACTCTAGAGCAATTATAAAGAGCTAAGAGGAAGTGGATAAAGAAATTCAGAATTTTCTATAAAGAATTAACTATTAAAACCCGACAATTATCTCGATTGTTTCTACAATATACGATAATGAATTTTCAAAATCCATTCATACAATACACATACGACATTAACAATATACTTTTTTCACCTCTATTTTCTGTGCATACGGTGGCGTACGCAAGGGGGTGTTCAGGGGCCTCAGAGACCCCATCCAATCACGAATAATACGGTTTTGAAAAAATAAAATATTAGATATTGAAACTTCTTGGTATACTTAAAAACTATATTATTCTGACATAGCTTTATTATCCACAATACGAGTATATTTTTTTTAAAAAATTGGCAAATATATGGACTTCTGCAATCCCCAAGATTATTCGGAGGTTGAGGCCCCCACAAAGATTTTTTCTTCGTATATATAATATCATGTTCTGATCAACGTACTATATAATCTCCGTTATCTTGCACTCAAATCCACAAAGCATAACGATAACTTTCAATAATAAAGAAACGTCTTAATTTCAAATATTTTCCACACGAGCGCTCATGTCGCTCGACGCTCCACATCCCCGTACCATGTGCGATGCGTTCCTCCAAAACACACGCAGACTCAAATATCCGGCTCAAGATAATTTCCAGGAGAAAGCAATTGCCTCGCATGAGATCTCTCCCGGAAACCAAGGAATAAACACAGGAAACGTACATTACATGCTCCGGGACTATCATGAGAAATCGATTCGTGTCTCATAACGAGATGAGCTGTGTGATAAACGTGAATTCATGCCATTTTCTTTTCTGTGCTCTAGATAGCGTAGAAGTACTCTCTCTCNGATAAACGTGAATTCATGCCATTTTCTTTTCTGTGCTCTAGATAGCGTAGAAGTACTCTCTCTCTCTCATTTAATGAGTAAAACACATAATAAAACTTATAAATCAATTTCTTGTAAATTGTTGCTAAACTTCGTACGGGAAAAATATTCTAATTTGAACTCTTTTCTTATGGTCTCAAATTTATGTTTCCAGATGTATCCAGATAGTTTCCTCCAATCAGAGCGATGATACTATTGTTATATTTTATGCGACTTTTTAAGAGGCAATTCACAGTATTGACAACGACTGAGTGGTTCTAACGTAGCGAGTTAAAATAAAAACCATATCTACTTAAAACTTCGTATAAAATATTACTATGATGGTACACTTGAATATTTATTGTGAAGGTTAATACATAAAAGTGTGCCCAACGAAAAATATTTAATACCCATTTTACGAGAGAATGAATCTCCATATTCAAGGCAGAATTGGGATAAGCCAAATTACATTTTAACTCGGAATTAATTTGGTTGAAACATAATACACGAAAAGAATATATTAAATATTTAATATTCAACTCCCGATTTGATTTCATTCATTTAAATGAGTTAACAATCCGAACTGTAATTACTAATTACCACTAAAATTGCAGGGTGGCAATGGAGATCAACCGATTAGTATTTTCGCTTATCGTCAGAACTATGATACCAGAGGTCAACATTGGGATTAGATTAAATAAATGATTTGTGTGTCATTCCTGACAATCAGAAGTATCACTTGAATAAAATGTCCATTTCAAACAAATCAAAGGAAAACTTGTTTTTCATTATATATGACCAGTTCTATTAATGTGTTTTCAGGTAAGGTAAACGAATTTATTATATAATTTATATCTTCCAGTATTTAATCGTGCTGAGTACTCGCATCTTTGCTTCATGCATTCTGTAATTACTTTAAGTGTTTTGAGCATTTAGCTTGTTCATTCCGATGCTATGGACAATAAGTGAATAAGTTAATAAAAATGGTCTGAGGTAAAATGATTTTAGCGTAGAGTGGTTCCCGTCCGCGGACTAACGTACCTCTAGGTTATACGTTCTGCATTTTCCCACTGCATCGCTCTGGTGCTTGAAACGGGTGTGAACACCAGTATATTATAAAAATATAAACATTTTTACATTATCGAAATTATTTGAACGAGACTTTAATGGTTTTGTCACCACTTACTAGGCGCCAAAATTCAATAACACCTCAAATTTGCAACAGATGTGTACATGAGGTGTTCAAAAGAATGAATCATTATTTATAATGTATAAATTGTAACGGTGTATTTGCAAAATGGTCACTAGTCTGATCAAAGTAGTCTAGTTCTGCGAAGATCTTCTTAAACAACTTTCTTAATTGTCCGGCAAGACAAGGTCAAATTCGTACTATTTTTTTATATATTAAATTTGTGACACGTCGGATAATTCTTCATATAGGTTTCATTAGAAATTACAGGGTACTTTATTAAAAATCTGTTTTACTTTATGTTTTATCCATAAGAGTCCGTACAATTTGGAGATGTAGAAGATGCATGTATTTAAATATTAACGCCGCAAGGTTCAAATTTATTAACCGATTTGATAGATAATTATTCATACTTTCATTTAAAAACACAGGATATTGAAGTAAAGTAGCTAGGTCCCTACAACTACTTTAAATGTTCTAAAACAGTGCCACAATGTCAAATGCTTGGCGTTATAACACATAATAATTAACGAAATACAGTTGATTAAACGGTACATATTTGAAGAAAATAATATTTTTAATTTATCGAGTTGCTTACAGGGTTCGAATTACAGGGGCGGGGGGCGAGCCAGGGAACTTCCTTCTTACGTTAACCACCACTTCTACATCTTACGTTTATTCCCAACCAGGAAAAAATAATTCCCCTTCTCGTGATTGTCAATAACCATTGAAAAAAATTAAGCAATAATGTGCCAACAACGTTTCATGGAATGTATATACATCATTATAATAAGGTAGATTTTATTTTATTAGAAATCTCTAGTTTAAGAAAAATAGAAAAGACTCAATAGTCAAGTTGGGACAATATATACAGTATATCGGAATTGAATACAAAATTTTTAAAAAAAAGTGAGGTCCTTTTAAATAACCCCTGATTATAATGACATTTTTGACTATTGTTTAAAATATTGTACTGAAATACGTAAAGACAAGCTTCAAAAGTTCTCCCCCGTCTCCTCAAGCTTCTATTTTCTTAAGTTCGAGCACTTGAAAGTATTGCTTTACGGATCTCTCTCCCTTGACCTCTCCGTCGTCGACCCCCCAACACCTACGTTTATGGCGTGGACGGGGACGATGGCGGAGGAGGAGGAGGAGGAGGAGGAAGGAGAATGTAGGCTGCTGTCGTGACGCTGCTGGCGGAGAGCGAGCGCTGGCTGCCTGGAGTGTAACGGGACCGCCTCGCCGCGCCGTCGTCGTCGTCGTCGCCGCCGGATGTGGGCCACGCCGGAGAAGTACTACGCGCTCGCGCGTGCGCCACCGGAGACAAGACGCAGGACGAAATTCCCTCGAACTCACACGGTCTACCAACTGCACAGCAAGAGTCCATGAACGATTTGAGATCGAAAGTTTTTTTA
>NNCF01127945.1:256961-292665 GCA_002313205.1 Laupala kohalensis | reverse complement strand
GCACAAAGAGATGTGTCCAGCATCTCGCTCCGGCCGGTTTGACCCCAGGATAGACCCGGGTCTCATTTTAGAGTAAACTAAGTAGACTTGGGAGTTAGTCAGTCAGCTTATGTACAATGGCAACAAAAAATTAATATTTCTAGGAACTGGAAAAAGAATAGTTCTCACGAGTCAACTCATTATAGAACTCATATGAAGAGAGGATTCCAATTTTTCATTTGTATTTATTTATTTCACGTGAATCATTTCTGATAATTTTATGCAAATCCGTTATTTTAAACAATTCTTTAGAATTCTTCGTTTGTTAAATAATTCCGAACAATGCGCACCAATTACAAATTTTTAGGAATCACTATGTCCTGACACACAGAGTTAGCGGTCAGAACACTTCGTCGAAATAAATTCCATGACAATTATTTTTACTTCGTTACTAAATTATTTTGAATATGTAGTGTTCTCACGCAGTAAAAAGCAATTAGTTCGACATATGATATTCTCTGAACTATTTCTTTTCTTCATAGTTAAAAGGTTTGCATTAAAAATGTTACGTCAACCAACCTATAGAAGTACTTCTGGGAAGAAAAAAAAAAGAAACAAAAAGAAAGATTATTGGAAAGAACTGCTTCAGAACGCTCTCTAGGGAAAAAGAACCAAAACAGAAAGCCAAAATGAGAAGAAAAAAAGTCCTTCGTTAGGGTTCCTGTACTTGATCTGATTCGTTTTCTGCTGGAGTCGTGTGGCACCTCTCACAAACGCGGTCGGTCTTCCTCCACAAGAAACTCGAGTCGCGCGCTGACCTGCACAAAGGAACTGTAGGTTGTGGGAGGCGCGCTTTCTTCTACCAGCACTCCACAAGTCTCGGTGTACATTTTCTGATAAATGGTTCTAAAGCTTCTGTTTTTCAATACTTTCTTGATTGCTGGTGTGTGTGTGTGTGTTTTTTTTTTGTTACTTTGATTGTTCCATTGATTCCAAAACCTATCTTGCCTAATCAACTATTCTCAAGATGCTCATATGTATAATTCGAGTCATGTTTGGCAATTACAAATTTTCTTCTATTTCCATGTATGTGTTCACTTCAGTCATATTTATTTATGGAAACGTATGATATTACTTCAAGCGGTTTGTAGATCAAAATAAAAATTTTGTCTTTTTATCAGTGCTCGAATTAATGTAGAGAGGGGAACTTTGAAATTCTTATTGGCAATGTTGAGAGGTGGAATTATTTTTCGCAGATAGGGAATAAACATAGGATGCATAAGTAGGGGAAAATATTCAGGAGAGAAATTCCTTGGCTTTCTCTACTTCGAACATAGGTTTTGATATTTACTATCATTGAGATATGATCGTCTTATGGAAATAATCTGCATATTAACAATTATGATTATTATATACAGTGAATCAATTTTCATTATTAATTTGTTTATTTATATATTTTTTATTTAAATTAGTTTTCCTAAATTGGTACGCCAGCGCTTGAACTTTGAACCAGAGCGAAAAATACTCGGCGAGGGGATTGCCTGCGCCTTAATTTTCACCCAAAAAACTGAAATTAATGGAGTATATTATAAATAGTCCTTAAATTACATTACTAAGCTGCAGCAAAGGAAAAGTAAGTTTAAAACGGTTTATAATATTCCATCCTTCGTTTTAAAGAGTCAGTGTCATGATACAGAAAAGATACTCGGACAAGTTACAACGGACTAGTTCACAGAATGAAAAATAACCGAATGCATACACATTTGCCGGCACCAACGGCGATCTGTGAATCAAGGCCTCGCTATCTGAATCACAATTGTTCGATGGGGCGGAACAACCATTTATATCATGTTCACCCACGTGTCCAACCGTCAGACTTCCCGTTGTACGACCATCCGAGAACCGCAAATGTATATGTTCTGGAAGATATGCACAAAGATACGTGTGAAGTCTTTAGAGCTGTTCAACATGTGCAATGATGCGAGACGAGCAGAACCAATAATTCCCGGTAAGTCGGTTTGACTATCGATGAGAATCGATTGTGATACGTTTATTTAATGTTTGGAGTATTGATGCATCGAATCTTAACTGAATATAGAACCGATGTCTTAGACATTAGAATCAACATAAATAAGTGAACCACTACGTTTTAGGGAATTTTAGGAATCTATCGTACCAACATTTTTCATTAGGGCTTAGTATAAATATTCAAATTAACATTAAATATTTTAAAAAAATATTCATTTTAATAAAAGGTAATATGGATTTTAGCTAGTAACCCTGTTATTTTTTCCCTAAGACATTATTTCAAGCCCTGATAAATATGCGAAACGTTGAATAAGAAAATTTGCTTAAAAATATCCAAACCACAAAAGTTTCTTTTATATACATCTCAGTATAAACAAATAAATTCAATATTTTAAAAATAGTTATAAAATTTGACAAATTTTATAGTTTTGATTTATGCGAATTCATTAACCATTTTATTGCAAACCCTATTCAACCCTGAATTTCATAAATATTGCACTGCGAGACTTTCACAAAAATTATGTGGCAACAGTAAAACCACAAATGAATCCTTTCCTTAGACAAACAAAAAGAAATAAAAGGAGAAATAACAAATACACAGTGAAACAATGAAGAGTGAGACATGAACGTGAGTACGACACAGCGAATTCCCACAAACTTTCTTACTTGACGTTCACAAGGACACCTGTTTGTGGCGTGCAGGTGGATGCTCGCATCCCGGCGCGGTGGGTCGGACATATTCTTACTGCAACTCGACAGCTGGAATATCACACAACAGTAGACGAGTTGTCAACCAGCTACTGACGTTTTCTCCAGTTCATTGACCATCTGCCGCTGAGAAAAATGAGGTCGTCTTCATAACTATCATGTAAACCGAGAAAATAAAACTAAACTCGTTGTTAACAATGAGCGATATAAAATAGAATGTTACTTTGTATGATCCTACGTAACGTAGAGGTACAAGCTTTCACGTTAAAACTGGTATACTTCCAGATTCGGGATGTGAATTGTTCGTAAATTCGTATGTTTTTATGCAACGAATAAATACACGATTTCGAAAATATGTTAGAATTATGTATGTAACACCAGCGCCTGTTTGTTTTACCTCAAAATTTGTGAATACTTATAGCTGGATATCGCTGGGATAGAGGTGAATTTTCTAGTAGTCATGATATTTTATTTTAGATATCTTTAAAAAATTGTTCTCACTTTTTTTTAAACTTAACTGCTATACAAAGTACTTCGAGAAATCAAATGATAAAAAAAAACCGCAAGTGTTAAATGAAAGAAACGCCTATATTGATTCCTACCACAATTACATCTTTTTAAACTGTACGTAGAAGACTTGGACCTCTGTCATATTTCATTCACACATCATGACATTTCATTCAACAGAAAAATAATTAAATTTAAAACAAAAAATATACTCTGTTAAGTGTTTCTTTTATTTGTTCCATTTATTTCATCTTGGGTTCTATAGATATGTCTTTGAATTTAATTTAACATATTCCTTTTAAATGGATACAACTTTTTATGTTCTTTTGAACTTCGGCACAGATCTATCTTTACTAGTTGATTATCCCACGCGATGAAACGATTTGTAGCACTTATTTGTTCCGAAACGTTTCCGCCGATGAACTACAACGTTTCCGCCAATGACCAGCGTGCTCTGGGGTCGGATTCCGATGTCAACGTGCACAAGCGCGCACCCTGACTTTTTGGTGCGACTTGTGCTCGGCGAGTAACGAGCGGCGAGGCGCGGCTTCTTGCGATCGCTGCGCTCGGAGTACTTTGATGCTGCTGCTGCTGCCGCTTCTGCTTCTTCGTGACGCTCGCTCGACGCCTCGGCGAGAACTTCCGAGAAGAGATGGTTGACAGGGGAGCTTTGCTAGTAAATCTCTATCGTGTTCGAATTACATTACGTGCACCTCACAACAAGAACAAGAGATTCAACGGCACTTCTAATATGCTTACGAATACTAGTACGAATAGTATTATTCGTGAAAATCAGAAAATAGAAGAAAAAATGCGGATTTCCTTTGTGATTTTGAACAGGACCTAGTGTATTTATATGAAATAGTTTATTTTTTATTTTTATTTTTAACTGTATACATGAATTGTATTTATAGTGACATCGGAAAAATAATTTTAGTAGTTTTCCGTTGTCTTCCGGTAATATCATTAGGTGTTTTTTTTATCGAGAAACTAATTTACTACTAGTTTCTGAATATTAAATCATGCACGAAGAACATCAATTGACGGGATTCGAGAGTAATTAACTCGTAATGCCCATGAGTGTGCCGAAAATGCAAGATTTAAACGACATAAGAAAATATTCTCCTATTCACTGCTGATAGATGAGAGCTCCGGATATTTTCCGGGAAGTGTATTGAGGCTAAAGCAAGTTGCAAATCGAGCCTAATGTGTTCTCCGAACGTAAAATTGACACACTTAGTTTTAAAAGTTTGACAACGTAGCCTGTCGTTTCTTCTGTGCGTATTTGCACGCATTCGTTAAAAGATCACTTTATTTTTATTTTATTGTTGTATAAAGTATTGTTGCGTTTACAAATATTGAATCCAATAATGTGCTTGAGCGGAATAGACAGGATGATTACTTGCTTGTTTATCGACAGCAAATTAGTTTAATGTCCCCCACTTGGTCATAAGCAGTTGGAAATTACTTTTCTGACGATAAAATTTAACTAACAGAGAAACTCAAATGAACGAAGTAAAACTACAAAATATATAGATCTATATTCAAATTCGTTACATCTCTTTGTTATAAAAACGCTAAATTTATTATATTTCGTACATAACACATAAACCTAATTTTGAACACTAAGTTTTGTGTCAAGAAATTTTGATTAATTTTAGAGGCAAATATATGATTTTTTATTTTTAAAATTGATAATTATGTAATAATTATTGTGATTGAGAATTTACATTATGTTCATATAAGAAAAGAGACAAAAATCTCATGGTTTAATAAATTTAAGATGTACGAGCGCAGCACGATAAATGTACATATAATTTTTAAAAAATGCACACAAATCCCTCTGGTTAGACGACGAATGAGACGAGAAAGTTTTATCTGCTGGTTAGTAAATGCTACACAAAATGAAAGGAACTAATATTTACACAAGTACAACGTGTTTCATTCCAATTCAATTAAATGATAATGAATATCATGACGCGCAATATAAAAATTGCGTTAACTATAGATTACATTCTACAGGAAATAAATTGCTCCGTGAGCACTAATTAAAATATCAATTGTTTACTGACGGACTTCATTATGTACCGCTAGCGCACGTTTGAAGAATTTATTGCCACCCGGGACTACATGTTTAGCGCTAAATTATTTGGCAGGTGTCCCGTTATGTACGCAAGCCTTCTGTGGATTATTATTCCAGGGAGGGTAATGGTCAAACTGTAACATTATTACAAAATGTTGGAGGAAAAGTGCAAATACACCGCGCTCTCCAGTCCAAATGTAAAGTAAATTTTAATAAAACCAAAAACAAATAAGGGTTCATAAAATATAATATTCCTACCGATAGCTTGAGGGCAAAATCTACGGGTCAAATCAATATCAAATAATTTTAAAAATATCTTTAGGGAGCCATCAACATCAATTAACCCGTAATCTTCTATTTTGCCTAATACAATTAGAATAAAAAACTGAAGAAAAGAAAAAACCGAGGGAAGGGGTAAAGTCAAGTGGTTAGTTACGGTGGATCAGGTATTGAAAAATTGTTTTTGAGTAGTGATTATCGCTGCCCAGATGGTGATGGAGGAGGCAATGTCAAAGGCACTGTAAGATGAAATTTTACGGCGTATGAGATGGAAAAATGAAGGATGTGAATGGATGAACGAAGAGGGAAAGAGATGGTGTTGAAGAGATGATTAAGATGGTGAATGCGATGGAGGTGGTGAGTGCGATGGAGGATGCTAATACATCGAGTACGCTGACACTGACTACAAATAGCTCTCGTTCTGTTCGTCGTCGGTCGAGCTGTCACGAGGGGCTTCCGACGGCCCTCGCCGCGAGGCACACGGTGAAGCAGACACATAAAGCATCCCACAGCGATGGAGACAGCAGAGGCAGATAGAGTTGCCTGAAGAGAACAGTTGGACGCCCAGCAATCCCGTCGTGCGCCCGTCTGTTCGCCCCATCATGATTCGCCCTCACGCCCGCCTCGCCTTATTTGGCTCAAGAAATGGCGGAGCACATGTGCGTAGAAAGTGAGAGTTACTGAGTGGGGGGACAACGGTGGCGATAGAAGTGGAAATATGAGTGCAGATGGTAGAAATATTTGATTTTGTGAATATGGAATGAAAATTTAATATCCGTATTCCTTGTTTGTTTTATCGATCGAAACATGAAAATTTGCAGTGAACGTCTTGGTTATTAGAAATGTTGAGGGCGAAATAAAATTATAAAATCGTTTAAATATATGTAAAGAGTCATTAAAGAAGTAATGTAGTTCTGAACAAATGATTATCGATTATTGCATTTAGTCAAAAATATTTTAATGGGCAGTAACCTTAAAGGGGAAAATGCAATAAGGAATAATTGACGGCCTCACTAATGGCAGACATTAAAGGAAAAGATAAATAATTCACAAAATAAAGTGGAGGGGGAGGTAGTTCCGGTAAGATCTCATTGATAGTGGTAGTTACTGAAACTTCAGAAGTAAATATTATGTAAATGTTTTAATAGGTAATTTGCATTTTGCCTAACAGTACAATAAATTAATTGGAATTTGGGTATATATCACTAGTTTTACTAGTCAGCTAACTTCTAAGACTTTTTTTTCTATAAAACCACATCAGAGCATTTTTTTACTATAAAGTAGTGCCAATTACAAAGAGAGTTATTCCCGCCTTGTAGCACCAATTTCTATAGTCGCCAAAAATTAGAAAAAATTGCAAAATCATAAAATTGCGTTTTGTTTTACAAAGACCTCTTGAAGATAGCAAAATGTAACGCCAAATTCTCTAAATTTAACACCTCGGATATTTTCACATTAGTAACATTTACAAAAAAATCAATTTTTTTTTTAAATTGGTACCTTCTATTACCGTGACTTAATAAAATTATACGTAAATTGAAATCATGCAACTTCCAAAATAAATCATTTCCGGGGAGGACACCCGGACTGAGGAGTATTCGCCTATATCTTCTGTACCCTCCCGCCTTGGTGCCACCCAGAGAAAATTCCTTAAAATATGATTCTGAACCAACAAGTTTCTCCTCCTTTCCTCCAATGGCAATACACACCGAATCCAGTCTAATTTAATAATAAATTTTAAATGAGAGAGAATTTACGAGAATGAAAACGTACCGCCCGCGAGGCCGCTGACCGATGGAGTTGCGGCACGTGGCGAAAAAGGCGGTGGGGCAGAAGACAGCGAGACGAACCTACGGCTGGGAGGAACGTCCGTTACAACGCCCGAAGCCGGACGTCGCCGCGTTGCTTTGTTTTCGACCGTCGTCGGACAGACAGACAGAATGTTTACTACGCCACAAAATTAAAACAATTGTCGTGCACAACGTTCTCTTCTCAGCGTTCTTTTAATGCAAAGCGACAAGATCAACAGGTTGGTATGTCTGGCGCGTAATATTTGAAACGCGGAAGTAAAAGCAGGCCACGGGGACGTTTGGAGAATTTATTTAATAGTCCAACTTGTCCAGCATGTTTAATGCGCTCTCGAGGCTTGTAAAAAGGAATCATACGAACATTACAGTGGTTGAAGAACTCACCAATTATGAATTACACTGTTTCCTACGGACAATTTTTGTTTCTTAAGAATTTAAAATCGTCCAAACATACTTCCTTACAGACGACAACTCTTTTAGCAAAAAGTATACACGACTAAATTGGTGAAATATATGATGTTTCTGTTTAATAGTGGTCGTGTATTCTGTTATTGTTATCACTGCCTACAGACGTTGCCATGACGAATTCAAGATCACATGACTGCAAAGAAACGCGCCACGATTTCAAATACAGGTGTAATATATACCCTATAAATTGAGTAAAGACTGTTCCAACACTTCCTGCCTGTCCAGACATAGACAGCCTGAAGTCATAGGTTGAACGATGTATCTATGATTCGCGTTTGATAACATTCCTTGAACTTAACTAGTAACTAATGTAAACGTATATCTCTACAAATCAATAAAGTTTCGTCTCAAACATAACTGTGTCTGTTGCGCCAATGACACACGAACTTTTCATTTCTTAAGCTAACAACCGCTGAGATATATAATGAGTCTCCATTGTCATAAACATAAACTTATTTTCCTGAGCGCACGAAAGTTGATGAAAGATTCCCACGAGTAATGCCAAACAAACGAAGTAATTTCTCACACTAAGCATTTCGCGTGAATGAATATTCTCAGAATCACGTTCAGTTTCATCTTGAGGGAGACCTACCGAAATCCAAACGTGGCTGCAACTTTCCCTCAGGCTCCAATTACCAGCAGTGTGAATGTCCAAAAGAGACAGCAGCCGCTGGGGCGGAGGAGCTAGTTAAAGCGGCGGCGACGGACGAGGAAGAGAGTAGGGTAGGGAGTGGAAATGTACGATCGAGTGGAAATTTACTATTTTTTAAAAGTCGAAATACTTTGTTGTACACTCAATAAATGTTCCTGTTCACCAATCACTTTTTATAGTCAATAGGTTGAAAAACAATATTACCCTGAAATATATTATAAGGCTCCAAATATATGAGTTTTAGAAAGGTTGACAAAGTCGGTTTGCAAGATAAAGGTGAATTTTTATGCGTTTAAAAATTAAGTTGAGTCGAATTAACCCTAAAGGAGAGGCAAATATTGCATGACGAGCACTATCGTAAGAATCTCATTTCAAGGAGTGTTTAATAATGACGAAGAATAACAATAGAACTATTTGAAACTAAAACGAAATTAACGATCCAATCCAAAACATTTAGTATTCAATGGCAAACAAACCGTTCAAGAACAGAAAGTATCGGGACAGACTATACTGAGCTCAGGGTTGTTGAAGAGATACTTACCAGGCGATTACACGACCTCTTTCAGTATCTATACGTTGTTAAAGTAATAAGTAAATGGCCCTTTAAATTGAAAAACTGAAGAAGTGAGATACGGAGAAAAGAAAGAGAGAATCGTAGCAGTGATTGTCGTCGCAACGAAAGAAAAACACAGTTTATTAAAACACAAAGGAAATGGACGGTGTTCAGCGGCAACACGAATTTCTTGCTATAGTTTAAGAGATGTTGGGACGAATTTTGTCAATTAGTTAAGTCCAGTGAAGCTTTTACGTATGGACCTAGTCGACACTGGCCGAAGGCACAAAGTTCTTAAAAGTTACAAAAAGTTTTCAAAAAAATTAATGTTCATTTTTTTCAAAATTTGTAAAATAATAAAATTAATCGAGCATTTTAACAATGTAAATTATTTAAAATTAAGTGTGTGTGTGTGTGGGGGGGCGGCTAATTGTAATTATTTATAGTTGTACTGCAAAACTGTTTAAAACTTTTCGTTCAAAAAAATCTGATCAACAGATAAAAAGATATTATGGACCCTAGTGGAAAGACTCCCTCCCCTAGAGAAAACTAAAAAACTACTCCATTTTAGACCTCCTCTGGGCAAAGTGTATCAGAAGTAGCGACCAACAAACGCATTTCATTACGAAACTCAAAAGTCAGAGAGCAGACAAGCGCACGTCAACAGATGCTAAGCGATATCCAGCGTTCCTCCCACGAAACGGTGCGTGTAGAGACGCAATCTCCTGCAGACAGCGAGAAGCTTTTTTCAGGTTTCACGCGTATAGTAAGCGTAGGGCGTTTGCTCCGATTTCCACGCAAAAAGGCGCATTCCGAATAATCACATGATCATATCTTACAAGGTTTACTTGCCTTCAACAGAATTAGAGCAAATTTTCTTTTCAGTTGATCTACAACAGTACTCGTGGCGAAAAAAAAAAGTAATATAGGAAGAGCCTAAAGACCACGCAAAACTCGAGGAGCCAATTTCAGCATTGCGATATCGGCGATTCTTCCTCTCGCTTAACACACGTGGCTGTTTTTTCACGTTTTCTCTCGCTCCATTAGTTACATCTCTTTACTATTCTTTCGCCACGAGGACTAAAGTCTAAATCAGAGGACCTCAAACTTTTTTGTTGCGTAAACCACTTGCCACGTTTTTCGGTTTTGGGTAGACCCCCTTGCTTTCATAATGTTGAATTTTTGGAAATTCATCAACTTCAATTATGTTTTTGACAGCTGGCAGTGCTACTCACTTTGAAAGATTTAAATTTCTAACTGTAGTGTGGAAAACATAAAAAACACATGTTACATTTTATACATTTATTAATTGAATTCGAATTAAAACCAACCAAAATAAAATTTAGTATCTATTACATAAAATATCTAAGCAAAATTAAATGCTTTTAGTGGGAGAGATGAACCTGATGCTTTAATAACAAATTTTCAACATTTGCCATCAATTTAGTTTGGTTATATCTCAATTTTCCTCGGTCAGTGATGTCCAGTCTGTCTCTTTGTTGTTGTTGTTGTTGGGAGATAGGCAACCGCGCTGAATCCCCTTTCCACCAGGTATGAAGATGGAAAAGCAGTTAAAAACTATTCTGGCGATATTCCATAATAAGGGATGTAACATATAACATACACATTTTGGTTTTCCATTCGTGGAAAGCCAAAATTAAGGTCACAACCTGCTTAAATGAGATCCACTGTTATGGACCCCCGTTTACATTTCATGGACCCCCAATTTTGTTTTTCGCTGACATGGACCCCTTACAGGTCGTAGTGGACCCCTGGGGGTCGACGTAGACCACTTTGGGTATCAGTGGTATAAATCTATACATAATGAAATAGAAATCAGTGACGAGATTGTAGAAGGTTCCTGCAGCATAGAGGTTTGACATGGGATAAGAGGGGAATGGGAATTTCTTTTTATATGCATAAGCCCTGACGAAGGAAATACGTTTCCCAACAGTTAACAAGTACATAAGTAATATCCATATCTGTTATTACCTCAACAATCATGCAATTTATGAAAACAGTAAGTTTATGCACTTACAGAAATAACATGTCGCGTAGAAAATTGTAAAAATAAAACTTAAGTATTTTGGTATTCTTAAAAACTTTGTTGAAATATATTCCATCCCCAACATCCACCAGAGCATAAAAACGAGTTTCATCCTATCAATCGAATAAAACTATTAAAAGGTGTAAGCATAAAATGAGACGAACTTTTAAAATTTTTGTTACGACTTGACGGCATAATATTTCGTATTCAAAAAATTTCTTATTTCAACATAAACTTCTATCTCGACTTACATTATTCTTCAACCTTCCCCGACGCCGCCGGTTAGCAGAAGACCATTCCTATCTTATATCTCTGCGTCGCTCTACAGTTGCTTCTCTTTCAACGCCAAGACGTCTCCGACAGAAAGCATAATCCGAGCCGCAATATTTCGTCCTTACGAAAAGTGTACAGCAGAGATCGTAGCAACAGATGTAAAAAATACTTGTAAGACCAGAATGGAGAAATATCAGTGGAGGAAAACAAGGCAAGGACAAAAAGAGGAGCGACGAAAAACTGGCGGCTCTGGGGATTTAGCGATGCGAGATGGGTACCAGCAATGGACAATTAGTGAGGTGACAATGTCCGTGGGGTGAATGGGGGGCGTCAGAAAGGAAGACAGTTCGTTGTAGTTGCAAGGTTTCTATTGATGACGGGGTCTGTGATGAAGAGTAACAAGCGGTTGAGATCATGGTGGCGGAGGTTCGTACAGGCAGAGACAGCGCCAGCGGCGACGTGGCTGTGACGGAACGGAGATGAACGCAGATTGCTGGAGGGAGAGAGAGAGAGAGGCATGGATGATGAGTTCGCGATAAAGAGCAAGGGTCGAAGGAAGTATGAGGGCAAGTGACGCACTGGAAGCTGAGCGCTCGTATCTCTCCAAAGTGAGGAAAGAAAGCTGACGGAAGATGTGCGTGCGTGTGTGACCCTGCGTCGCAAACCGTGGGGATCATGGCCACGAGATTCTGCGCTCGCGAGTAGAAAGTGCTCCTCCGTTGGGAAAAAATCTTTCAGGAAAACTTCTTTTCATACAACTTTAAGTAAAGCATTTGCTTAACACAAGACAACAAGTCACAGACAGAATGAAATATAATATTTAAATAATAAATGGTTGTTGTTGGCAGGATGGCCGGCGTTCCATATCTCATAGAGAGGGATTTTTCATCATTTAATATCCAGACTGACTCCCAGGTCCACTCAGCTTTCTGTAACACGAGTTCCGGGACTATCCTGGAGTGAAACCGGTCGGAGCGAGCCGCTGCCCACATCTGCCTCTCCTGGTGCTGAGACATAGAAATTACGGAGTTCTACCCTCTGTGAACCCATTGATCACTTTAAGAGCATGTTGTGGGGCAGTTAGTCTTTGAGTTGACTTATATAATAAACGTAATGAAAAGCATAGAGTAAGCTGACACTCCTATCAAGAAATCTGGGAATCCGATAGATAATCTAAATTTTAATCTGCTTTACCAGTGGTGGGATATCAAAGAGGGGCAAAATATATTAAATCTATTCCCCAACAAAACATTGTTTCGTTCAGGACAAAAAAAAAACTGGAATGAAATTTTTTTTTGCCCCAGTAGCAAACACTAGTTTTCTCGTGAACGTGGCAAGTATGCAAGTTTTAATGAATTTCTCCTCAAATTACTTCCCATCGTTTAGTTTTATTATTGACTTTACTATTAGTTTCAGGAGACTGCGTTGAAAACCAATTTCGAATTTCTCTAATTCAGTATTATTGGTGACTTGGAATACTCAAGACCATCCATATCATCCACAGTAAAAGATTTTCCGCTACATCCCCATAGAAATAATAGAAGAATTTTTACCAGATAATTCATCCACGTATATTCCTCCGTCGGGATAATGGGACACTTTGGGATCGATGAGAAGGAAAATGCAAGTTTACTTTTCTGGTTTAATTTGATAATCTAAATATTAATGACTACTGCTCAAATAATAAAGTTGAAAATAGTCTGGCTGGCCTAGAATTGGGAACTAGAAAACATTTGGGTTTTACAACCTGTTCCTTAAATAGAAAGCCTAATTTTGATGTTTGTGCAATACTAATTGCATCAACTATATTAAAAGTTCTACAATCCTTAAAGCTGGTCCATGTTTTTTTTTGTTTCATGGACAAAATGCTCACATAATCATGTTAATTCTTTATACAGGAAAAAAACCAGATACGCATAGGTGAACAACACCAAGGCCATTGCTGTTGTAGTTGTGGTCGAATCTCACTCGAGTGACTTTCACTTAATGAAGGGGAGCGATGATGGACAAGGATTGGAAAGGTGAGTGACCAAGGAAATCGAGCTAGTGTTGGAAAAAGAACTTTGAGAAGGAAGTGGGAGTTTCCCTTACGGAATAAAAATTAGATATTTCGTTCACAAATCACGCGTTGAGAGTTGAGCGGTGTTTTAATCTTGGGAAACTGATGTGGCCTGAAAACAAATTTTTTTGCAGTTCAACTTTTTGTGTGTGTGTGAAACAAACGTTGGGACTTACATGTTACTTAATAGATTTGTTATTCCCGAGTTCATATTTATTTAGAATTACATATGAATTGAATAATAAAATGGTTTCCTTAGTAGGTGTATAAACATGACTTGGAGAACTTAAAATGAAGGAGTAATTCGTGCTTGGAGTAAAATTATTAATACACGAATGAAGAGCCGAAAATAAAATAAACATCAACAGATTTAGGATTATTTTTTTCCGACCTAACATAAGAACCCTTCTGTTTCATTACTGAAAAAAACTGAATTTTAAAATTGAATGGAAATTAATATTGTGTTGTATATACTTAAACGCCAAGCAATGATTGTAAAAAATGTATTGTGATTTTTAAAAAGCTTATTCATTTAATTCTCCATTCATTTAATCAGGTTTATTTGAGGAGAAAAAATAATTTTTATAAATGTACTACCATATCAATAATTATTTATAATTTTTGATAATGTTTAATTTATACTTACGTTTTTAGGGGTTCTAAGAAATGAATTCCAAGGGTACTGAAGGTAGAAAAGTTTAATCGTTCACATTTACCCCATTTCAATTGTTCACAAGATTCCATTGTTTCGACGAGCATCAATCGTTTTAAAACAATTAACCCAAAGAGAACGTCTCTAAACACGATTCACACAATATCCACTCGTATCAATAACTGCGTCGATTGCCTTTAATCCACTTCAACTCCTTTGGACGATCGCATCTCGGGAACTACAGTGGTCTTCGGTTGAGAAACGACGCTCGCTTGTCTCGCTCGTCATCAGATAAATTGATTCGTTAATTGAAGGCGGAGCAATATAGCGACGCCATTTACACGGAAGGGGTGTGGGAGAGGCGAGTCACTCGTATAGAGAGTGAGACCCATTCAATTCGAACCCCGAACGAAGCAGTTTGATCCGTTGCGGTGCTTCCGACCAACGACGTCGCGTCCGACCCGCATCAGAGGACGGCTCCCATTGCTTCTGCACAGGGCTTGTCAAAGTACGCATTGGGAGATAACGATAATTGGTCGACGGGGTAGGAATGAGACGTAAAAAAGAATAATGGAAATCGGACTAATTCTAGTTTCAAACGGCTTTAGTGGATTAACGTATTTGACACATACGCATATATAACCATTTTTCAATATTGAAAAGAGGCAAGAACATATTTAATTGAAACAAAAGAGGTTCGTTCATACTAACTTAGTTAATATTAATCGTTAACATAAATTAAAAAAATTAGAAATAGATCTCTTTATGATATGCATTTAATTTAATAAATACTAACCCAAAGTATCAATGAAAACGTAAATAAATAAATAGAAATGAAAAACAAGTTCATATAAGAATTAATTTTTAATATCTTTTGAAACTAGTAATTTTATTGATTACGTCTCTCGGCGTTTGGTAACCATTTCAGGAAAGAACACAATGCATCATCCATGTTTATTAGAAGGATAAAACCTTGCTGGTCACATGTGGCCCGCAACCAGCGCGTATTCAACCCCTGTTCACAACCGCCGCGGAGATAGTGGCGACCCCTGAGGGACACCCGTCCGTTTCGCTGACCGTTGTCATTGCGGCGGCTATTCACAGGAAGCCGTCTCGCACTCGTAAAGCTCGAACATCAGGACAACTGCGGCGTACGTAGAGTACATGACACGTCGCTTCGTACAATAGTTACCAGTAGTAATAACAACTACTGTGAAGATGTTCGACTTTCTATTGATTTGGAAGGTTGTATTATTTACAGAAGAGAAAAGAAATGTAGCAAACGAGAAAAAACATTTTCCAATTTTCTCTACACAATATGTATATTATATAAATTTATTTTACATTATTTACAAGAATAAACAAATTATTTATACAAAATATTAGTTACGATTTTTTTATTTGGCAATTTTGAAGAGTAATTACTAGTTCACCGGAAGCGTTTCCCCAGAATGGTTGTTAGAAAATAGGTAGAAGACAAGTCGTTCATTATGAAGTATGCGATGTCCATTTTCGGAATTACCTTGTATTCTGGTGTTGAGTCATGCAACCATAACCCGCACATCTGAAAGATAATAATCGTCAGGTTTAAATCATTACTAAAAGCATAATACCCTAATTGTATTTGGTAGAGGAGTTCTTCAATGACAATAAATATTCCTATATGTGCAGAAATAAGTAATAGTTGTATTAAAAATAACATGATCTATTCAAACTTCACAATTATCTCTTAGCAGTCTTGTTCTTTGATTGGTTGCCTAGTGAAATTATGCATTATTTCATAATAGTAATATATAGATTAACCTTAAAAGGATTATAATAATTCGTGAATTCTGAATTTTCATAAAAGAAACTGTAAAGAAATGCCAAATCAAACTTCTACCATGTCCTCACTTTCATCTGACACACATATGCCACTCGCATTCCCACATGACCAGACGTATACTCATCAATTGCTGTGTCAACAATTCTCGTACGTCGAAGTCAACCCACATCCAGCTCTCCCTTTTTATTTCTGAATAGAGGGTCATCCGGCAGCCAATTTGGAACTAATTGTTCGCTTCCGCTCAGTCGAACGAAGAACATCAGAAAGAGGCAGTTTCAAAGTGGCGCGTCAGTCGCCGCCACATCGGATGGTTCCAAGCGAAGGCTATAAAACGGGCGGTTAATAGAACACGCGGGGGAGAGGAGAGTTGGTTGCGGGATGGGTAGTTTAAGGAGCCAAGTCCACAGAGGGTGTAGGAGGAAGAGAGGGAGGGACTGCGGTAAAGACGACGACTGCCGGACGTCTGTAAAGGATTCAATGGAGACGCTGATAAAAAGGACGGTGCAAGAAAACGAGAAAGAGGGAGAGAAGAAAAGAGGGAGAGAAGAAAAGAGTGAGAGAAGAAAAGAGGGAGAGAAGAAAAGAGGGAGAGAAGAAAAGAGGGAGAGAAGAAAAGAGGGAGAAAAAAAAGAGGGAGAGAAGGAAAGAGGGAGAAAAGAAAAGAGGGAGAGAAGAAAAGAGGGAGAGAAGAAAAGAGGGAGAGAAGAAAAGAGGAAAAGAGAGAAAAGGAAAAAATGGAAAGAAAAAAGAGAGAAACAACAACAGAGAGAAACAACAACAGATAAAAAACAGAGAGAAAGGAGAAAAGAGAGAAAGGTGAACAGAGAGAAAGAAGAATAGAGGAACAGAGAGAGAGAAGAATAGAGGAACAGAGAGAAAGAAGAATAGAGGAACAGAAAGAAAGAAGAATAGAGAAACAGAGAGAAATAAGAATAGAGGAACAGAGAGAAAGAAAAACAGAGAGAACAGGAGGAAAGGAGGAGGAAGGAAGTTAAAAGTTAATGAAAGGGAGAGGAGAGTGAAGACGAGGTGATTTATGAGTGATGGGACAGAATCTTCTTCGGAGTGACGAAATGATGTGAAAATCAAGAAAGAGGTAACGATACTGCTGCAACCCTTCAGGGAGAGTGACCTAAGGTGGAGATAAAAGAGAACCGGAGGTGTCAAAAGCAATAGAGTTATCTTCGGAGAATTGAGTTTTATAGTATTGTCAACCCCCTGAAATCTAATCACGTGCTTCGGTTAACATAAAAATTAGTTCAGTAGTGTGACTATTTTGCTTTGTTTCTATCGTTTCACTATTTAATTAATTTTCCTGTTTGCTGACGGTAGTATACTGTTCAACCCAACATATCTTGTAATGCATTTTTTGGAGGGGACAGGGGAGGGGAAAAGGATTGTAATAATCGATTTATATTATTATGTTTCGATAGTGATTCAATTCACACAAAAATAGAACAACGGTAAAAACTCTTGCATTTTCCCAGTGTTTATAAAGAAGTGTAACATTTGCCCAATGATCTCATATGAAATCCATAAGATTTTTGAAATGTTCATCAAATTCCCATCTCGACAACCACAAATCGTCGTTTTAAATGTTAAATGGACATTTTTACGAGAGATAATAAAAGACAAATATATGATACCACACACACATGCGCAAAAAACACTACAAAAGCGTATCATAACGTCTTCCTCTCGTCCGTGACCAAGACTACTCCACCTCAAATCCCAGCATCAGCCGTAGCGAACAAAATGCGGCGAATTGCTAAATACGTAGAAACGCCAGCAGCAATTACCACGTGACAGTAATGTTAGCGTCGCCGCAATAGAAGGAGGGCGTCCGTTGTAGGATGGGTAGCGTGAGCGGGAAGGCGTCTCCGTCGCCTCAACAGAGTCCCGTTCGCAGCCCGTCTTCACGCTTCGCTGCACACCTCTGGGCTTCCAACTTGTGCTGCAACCCACCCACCCATCCAACCACAATGCTCTCTCTCTCTCTCTCTGTCTCTCGACCTTTACGTTACCCAGCGCTTGCTCTGACACAAAAGTATTAGCGAGGTACAAGTAGAGTCCGAAAGATAGCATCGATACTAATTAACCACAAAAAAGTTTGACAAGTAGTTAAAATTGCCGATTTACGAGTGAAGTTGGTGGCCGTGATTAATATATATANATATATATATATATATATATATATATATATATATATATATATATATATATATATATATATAAAAGTATCGATTATTGTATATCCCATGCCAAATAATTAAATAGTTTTGACGTTGATACTTTTTATGTGGTACATCCGTACGTGACTTAGATAGCTCCAAACAAGAAAATACATATCCTATAACTACCATGGAGTCCGATACCACGCGAGTTCTTGGTACGCTATCAGCGAACCCTACGTACCAGACCACGTGTGAGAAATGGATGGCTTGGTTGGTGTTATTCCCGAAAGACCAATTAGTTTCCTCTTCAGTCGACAAGTTCTAATATTATTTATGAGCAGACCAGACATAACGGTGTTTTATGTCGTGGCAAACTAAGCGTTACTTGGTATCTATAACCACAGGTGGCACGATAGTCAAGGATACGGGGAATATTAAAATACGCATATTGTGGTCTCAAGCTGTACTCGTACGATTCGTAGACCACAATTGAAGATTCTTTTTTGGATGAACCCATAATATGAATAAATTTGAATCTTTTTTTGTGTTAGAATTTTTTTTTCAAGACTGAACTCCTATTAAACATAGACAAAATCTCTTATTGGTTAAAATTATTTAGTTTTTTAGCGAAGCAAACCATTAATACAGTATACAATTACTTAACAATAATGTATCGTTCAGCTCACCATAAAAATACAATTATCCTACCAATGCGTTACCGGAATAGAATTTGTAATTTATTTCTGAATGGTAGGGAAACATAAATGGTCTGTAGATGTTCAGATGACTTTACAGTCACAGTGGAAACAGTTTGAAAACGCAGAAGACACGTCTTCCTTCGTATTTGCGAATAATTCTACGCGTAAAGAAGAGATAGCCAATTATGTTCAGTGGTGTAAATGCCAATTATTTGTACTTCCGTCGAGTACCTTACTCTGGAGAAAAAAGAACTTAAAAGATTCAGTTGATTTTAAACATACGACGAGACAGTGATACATAATAATAATAACAATAGTAATAATAATAATAAATTTATTGTCAAAAAACAGTACAAACTGAGTATGACCACGTGGAGGACAATAAACTAATTTACTCTCCGGAAGCAAGCAAGGGACCATCCCATCAATTCCGATCAAGGGTCCTAAGGCAGAGGCGGATTCAAAATTTCAGCAAAATTCCTGGATAAGATGAAAAGTTAGCGACGAGTTATAATACTAATAGAATTTCAATATGTTTCTAATTTAACGCAAAAACTATACATGTAAAAATATTATCGAACTATCGATTATTCCGAGTATAGTGTTTAAAAAATCATTAGAATTGAAATAACACTAAATTCACGATTTATTGTTACAATAAGCACGCCCCTAAACAAAGCCTAGAGAACCTGTATAATAAATCCGCCTCTACCCGAAGGAGAAACGGAGAAAAACCCGGGCCAAGATGGGGCTACAGAATTTATGTACACAACCGTGCCAATGTTGACTACACATAAAACTAAATTAATATGAGTCATAAGACAATACAATCATGCAAGAAAATAGTTTTTTTTTAAATTGATATAAGTTATTTAAAAAGTACTACAGCAATGACGTGATAAAGTACAAGACGGATTTAATTTTTATTAAAATCAATATATTCGTTTACATTGTAGAAGCACTGGTGCAGGAGGTAGTTTTTAACCGCGGATTTGAAGAGGTTCAATTTCATAATGTCTTTTATATTCTTGGGAAGGGAATTATATAGAACGATTCCCGAATGATACGGTCCTTTTTGACAAAAAGTGTTTGACACTCTAGGGCGATGAATATTACTACTATTGCGTGTATAGTGTTCGTGAACGAGACTGTTTCGTATAAAGAAAGGGTGGCACTTCAGTAATTCGGTCTTAACAAACACGACCGTTTCATAAATATAAATGCAGGGAAGTGTTAAGATATTTAATTCCTTGAATAAAGGTTTACAAGAGTTTCGGGGGTGAGATTTACAAATTATCCGAACTATTCTCTTCTGTATTCTGAAAGTTTGAATACTCTGACATATAAGGAGCAGTCAAATGAAAACGAGACAGATTGAAATAAAGTAAGAAAACTATTATTGATTCAAAAGTAATTATCATAACTTAATATATTTGTCCCACTGTGAGACAAGACGCTCAGTACCTTCAAGGAAGTCAACGGCAACGAATGTCTTTCTTCAGGGCTCCAAAAATATGGAAATCGCACGGACAGAAACCTGGACTGTACGGAGGATGTGTTAAAGCTTCCCCGAGAAACTTCTGCAGCGTAGTAGAACCTGGGAAACATGGGAGTGGGCATTATCGTTCAACAGAATGATGCCGTCCGTCAACATTCCGTCAACATTTGGATTTGTTAGCGCGCTTCAATTTTTGCAAAGTTTCCCTTACACATCCACCATAGAGTTCAGATCTCTCCCCATGCGATTTCCATATTTTTGGAGCCCTGAAGAAAGACATTTGTGGCCTTCGATTTGCTTCGGACGGAGAGGTGCAACACCTGGGTACAATCATGGTTCCTCACGCAACTGCAAACATTTCTCCATGAAGGTATTGACCTTCTTGTCTCACAGTGGGATAAATGTATTAACTGTTATGGTGATTACTTTTGAGTTAATAAAGTTTACTTACTTTTTTTCAATCTGTCTCGTTTTCATTCGTCTGCCCCTTGTACAATATAACACAGATGACTGACATAGATGTGTGATGGTACGAAAGGAATTTAGAAATAAGAATTTAAACTAAACAGATACGTTCCTCTCTCAAAGAATCCAAACACTGCTTTAACACAAAACAATATGTCTCTTCTCGCTTCGTATTTGCTCAGCCATTTCCTGCTCGAAGCATCTTCTACACTTGGTTCCGTAGCATCTGGCGGAGGGGCACTATTTTCGTCGGCAGTGACCCAAAGCCTTCCCGCATTTGTTTACGCATTCTGAACACAATAGAAGAGAGTTGTATGTGAGGAATAAGAGGATGGAGCAGACTAACTTACGCACATAGTGTGAATACTACCGAAGTACCTGGGCCCATGACCTGTTCTTATTTCTAGACGTGCGATACGCGAATCGAGTAAGAATCCATACATTTATATAAATGAGCTGTGAGTCTTCAATTAGTTTTACTCAGGAATAATTTATGTAGCTTCCAAGGTAATGCTTCGGTTAATCTCAAGATTAAATAATCAGGTCTAGAGAGAAAACTAGTTGAAAACAAAGATGTAGTTGAGGACAAAAACTTACCCAAAAATCGTTAGGCTCTCACGGTGATCTATCGAGAAACAAACGCGCTGATATTTCTATCTCATTCGTTAAGTGACGAGGCCTCTGTACTTTAAGATTCTTTTAAATTACACGAAGAATTTAAGAAAAATCTATCTGATCAATGGTGAGTTTAGGAAACACACATTGAAGACAAGGGAGAGAATTGAACTGATTTCGATAACCTAACATGATATATTTTTGTTCAAGTTCACGTTTAGTTAAAGATAAACATATTTCGTGTAATTATACGAACTGCGCATTTTTCATCTGGCCTGATTGAGATTTAAGTCATTTACTATTTAATTCACAGGAAATTGTTTGATACACCTACATTTCACAGAGTATAAATAAGTTAATGTGACACGTCACACTCGAGTTGCTAAAAACAAAAACCTTAAACCAGTATTGTAAAAAATATTGTAAAAAACCTTTTTTACCTTGAGCATTCAGAATACTTCATTGAAAAAAAAATGATGTGATCACGAAACAATAGTATTACCTTCATTCAGACGACACGCTCAGTTAAGTATAACACCAAAATATTTGTACTCGACAGCGCATTGGTCTTTCTTAAGGTACCATAAGAGACCTGGTGATTGCTTTTGAATGCCCAGAAATTTTTTCAATGAAAGAATAATCTATTATCTATCAAATTATCCAAGAATAGTTTGACCTTGCGAAGCTAATATTTGAACAAATCCATCCGTACGATGTACAGGCTCTTAATACCTCTGAAGGCGAGTTTTAAATTCCGTGCAATTTCTAATAGAATCGATGTAACAAAATGAATGACACGTGTTACAAATTTAATATAATTAATGAAGTTATTTAACGATACCAGTCGCAAAACTAGAGAACTCAAGTCAAACTAGAGACCATCTTCCAAAGATTGTTTTAACTAAAACGATATAATTAAATATTCGCATTTTATAATACACAATAATTCACAAATTATAATGACTATATTTTATATAAACCGAATAGATAATATTAATATTGAAAATTTCATAAATTATTATCTGCTTGACTAGCAATTTCCTTTATCATCAATGCCATTCTCGTGTTTCGTGTCTCAAGAACTTCGCCGCAGGATCGCCTTGGACGTGCTACGTGCCCGCTTTGCATCAGAACCGAGGTTCCTCCCCCGCTTAGGACTAGCGACGCACAACGAAAAGGAGTTGCGCAGATGAATGGTTACCTCATCGCGAAATACCCCGGATCCGCCATTCGCTTCTGACGATTGGATGACGATATCTCGTACTTAATATTCGAACCAGGGCTTCTGGACGTGGTGTTATTACACGTGATGTCCTTTTGCGAACTGCAGCTAGACCAATGACGTAACGAACCTTTTCTCCGTTCTCGTTTATGATGCCTTAAAACGGTAAGTATTAACAAACGTGCCTCCAATAAAACATTTGGTTTTGTTTGAAAATGAAGGTATATGCACTTGTTTAGTCTGGATTTTCTTCATCAGGAGAAAGTGTGTTTCTTCATCATCCAGTAAAAATAACTAATTACAAATTAGATATCAGTGAAATAATACGCAAGACGTACAGGGGCGTACAAATATATTGCTTCTTTAAAAAGGCATTGTATCGAATTGTAGTGTATATATATTTGTCGGTAGATGAAGTGGTATATTCCCCAAAATTCAAATGAAGTGAAAAACCTTCCTTTTTCCTGAGGTGCCATCAGTTAAATACATTGGATATTTGATTGAACCATCAGAAATTGTGCGTAGGCATTACGTCACACATCTATTCTAATAAATGTGAATTATTTGCAGTGACTGGGGTAGTAAAATCGGAAAAAAGCAATTTCAAAGGAAACTTCCTAAGGGTTATTGCAATTAAATTGCAAAGTATGTTTAATAGTAATGAATTACAGGAGCAGAAAAAATTGGCTGCTAATCAGTAGATTTGAATCTTCACTCACATGACAATCATACTTTCTTATTTGTAAAAACTATGTAAATAGTAGTTGAAAGTTAAACTGTTTCTGACGAAAAATTATATAAATAAATAGTTTAATAACAAACAAACACCTTATCTTTTAACTAATTACACTTCCACTTCCACACTACAGACTCGCATTTTATCCTACGTTTCAACTACATACATTTCAACTGTTACAAACTTGTAACCAATTAATATTATTAGTATGAAAACATTTCTGAATACTTTTAGCCCCTACTACTTTTTTATATTAAAACATTTTTGTATTTTATTAATATTATAAGTTCATTGTACCTATAGTTATATTCTTGTTTATTCGACTGTAGGCAACTGAAGATGAGAGCATAAGTTTGTCAAAAACCGCTTTGACACAATAAATAATCTTTCAGTTCTGACTATAATTTTCATTCTATTTCAAGTAAACCGAGTATACCACCATCACCTAACTGTACTCTTTTAGTTAATTTAATACAGAGTAGAATTTTATGTAAACGTATGGAGACTCATAGGGGAGTTTCGAAAATCCATTACTTGCTGAATTGCTTCCAAGCGATTGGATTTTAGTATTTTCGTGAAGAAATCTTTTACGTGAGACTATTTATTGCCCATGTTTAAAATATTTCTTATATATTTTTAACTGTTAAACTATTTATGCAGGTATTTCTCTTCATATCTCTCAGTTTCTTAAACACTTTTCTCATGTAGAATTTACCTCTGCAGAATTATGTTAATTCAAATGGACCCTTCAAAAGCATGAAAAGAGGAAACTGATTCTCAATTTCTATCAACGCGCCAATCCATCGTCATTATTCTGAGACCTGTGGTGATCAATCGGCAGGTATCAAGAATAATTCAATTTGCTCACTCCCAGCGACAAGACTCGAGAGGAGAGGGAATTTTAATGCGCTCATTCTAAATCCTCAGGATCCGGAAAGCCCTCTGTGCTCCATCTAATAACCCCAGCGTTCTCCCGCAAATGAATGAGATCTTTCATCTTGCTTCCCCTACCTTACAGTAAGCCACGCTTGATTAAGATACTGGCTCGGATCCAAAAGGCCGCATTTATATCTTCTTGGTACGCGCCAGGTTAGGGGAAATCGTTCATTCACAGATTATTTCTTCCCATAAAAATCTCAGATGTGAGGGTTTAAGTAAAGAGAGTTCGTCTTCCGTTACTATTGCTCAATATCACACACTATAAATGTCTTATGCTGATAACTTTCGGTCAGGTGAAAATGGCAAAGTCAGGAAACGAACCCGGGAATCCTGCTTTAATCGTAAGGGTGTTAACCACTACACCACACCTTCCACACTGTACGCCATTTCCACCCCACACCATGGTGTACAGTTGTGGAAGGTGAACGGGTGATGTAGTGGTTAACACCCCTGCTACCAAAACAGGAGTCCCGGGTTCGATTCCGGAGTCGACGCCATTTTCATCTTACCGAAAGTTATCACATGTCTTCTCCACATATAGGTACACGAAAGAAATATGTGCATGTTTTATGCTGTTTCCAGGTACTGAGTTGGTGCCAAGTTCCTGGTTGTTAAAAGTAATTTCTTAGTAACGCTTATACACACTGTATTCATAAATTCAGTAATGAGACACACAAGCGAATAATTTATTCATCTCATTCATTACATCAGACATAAAACGTACTTAATTTCTTATTTATTCATTTAATGAAACCTTTTCTCAGATGATGAACATAACTTGGAAATAAGGAATAAACAAAATCTCCCATTAACGTTTTCAAGCAAGCTTCTGTATATCAAAAATTAAATTGTATATTGTTCAATCGTAGCGAGGCAAGTGAGAATTTTACGAGGCTATTAAATCTACTGAATTTATAGCTTGTGTACCTTGTACTCTTTAATCTTCAGAAAAAACTACATCCGACGTATTATCACGGTATTTTTTTCTAAAAAAATAAGATAATCAGTCGTAAAATTGCCAATATTTGTTCGCTTTAAATTGTATTTAAATAAAAAATTCACTTAATCTCTTAAATCAGCTTCATTTAGTTCTTATGATGAAGGACAAGTTTTCATTTTTCACTTAGACCACTCTTAAATAATAAGACCACATATGCCATTTGCTCTTAATTTTTTCTNTCATTTAGTTCTTATGATGAAGGACAAGTTTTCATTTTTCACTTAGACCACTCTTAAATAATAAGACCACATATGCCATTTGCTCTTAATTTTTTCTATTGCAAATATTTCTTTAGATCAGAATATTTAAAACATGATAGTTTCACGGATTCTGCCACATTTAAACTTTGTATGACACAAAATTAACGTAGCTTTATTTAACTGTACATTCATATGAAGTTTAATTAAGTCTCTGTCTGAAGCAGCTGACTTATAACCGGGAACACATGAAAATGAGGTAGAATAGGGATCTATGTAAAGCTATATTCATTGGAAACAGATAATGTTACCACAGCTTAAGTTCAGGACTTCTCTATGCATGACCATCTCTAACTTATTTTTGTCACATTCGTTTGATTGTACATTAAGTACTACCCAGTAAAACATTAAAACAATCAAATTTTTCTTTTTATATGTAGTCCCAATAGTAATATCTGAGGAAAAACAATGGTCATATATCAATAACTCCTGACTTCGTAATTTAAAATGGTTTAGTTTGAAAATACGTCCAAAGATGGTGGGACAACTCAAGACGTTTACGCAACTCACGACGTTCAAAAAACCCCGAGGTTCTTTTCCCAAACTTAGACATGTCTGGCAAGCAACAAAAATTAACATTAACACAAAAACCAAAGTCATTCATGCATGTATTAATACTGTTCTCTAAGGATGCGGAACGTCAATGGTCTCAGTGCAAATTAAAAAGAAAATGCAGACATTCATAAATAGGTTCTTACGATTCATATTCAAAATCTAGTGGCCCAACACAATAAGCAATGATGAACTGTGGAAAAAATAACAAATTAAATAGAAGTGAACACCTAAAGCAAAAGGAGGAAACTTAAATTTATTGAACATAATACCATGAGATAAGAGTTAGATGAAATCCCCCCACCCCCAATGCTTTGGAATGGAACTCGCAAAGATCCAGACCACGTGGAAAAGACCACGCAACACCTGGAGAAGATCAATTGAAAAATAATATCGAAAAACTATAAAATTAATGACAGTTGTAGCAAGCAAGAGATTGCTGGAAGGCGATGATGTTCCTACCAGGAATAATGGAACGTATTAGTTTGAAAATAAGACCGAAAAAAAGGAAATACGTAAGGAGTTTAGTAAAACGAACTTTTCTTCCCTTTCTTCAAGAATTTTTAGATCTCGGGAAACCTATTGTGAACGGGATAGCGTGAAAATTCCCGGAAAGCAGGACACAAAGAAATACAGTTCCGAATCATTCTCGGAGCACAAATAGTCGAAACCTGAACGCGGCAAAACACTTAAAAGGAGAATTAAAAAAAAAAAGTGTTTGTGGATCCCGTTGCGCCACCGTTGAACAATCGTGCCGGATGGTCGCTTGAGGAGAAGCGGACGCGTTTCCACCGGCAACGAGACCGTGGAAGTGAACACCACTAGAGCCACGGATCGTCGCCTGGCAGGCATTCACAGATACAAGTGGATACACCGTGCTGGAGGAGCTTTAATCAGGGAAAACGTCACCAAAGAAATGAATGTATGAACAGAAACTCCAGTACAAATGGTCATTGAAGTGGCCATCTTTTAACGCCAAACGGCCCTTCATTTTAAGTGGCCATCTTTTAACGCCAAACGGCCCTTCATTTTAAGTGGCCACCAATGGCCGTTTGGCAATAACAGATGGCCACTTCAATGGTCATTTGTACTCGAGAACGCACTGTGTTTATTGTTAAGTAGTGACAGTGTTACCAACACCTTAACTTCGCCATCTTCCATAAGAGTAACGACAAGGGTACCAAGATTATTCTGATTTCTTTACATCTAAAGCTATCATAAACATCGTCCATCAATTCAATTGTCTTTCTGTCGTGGAGCTATACTGTTCTTTCTGCATCGAGCGTGTGGAACGAATATTACCTTGTGTCTTCGTTACTGTGTTACTAACTCGTATTTTTTCAGCAAATAATCGCTTTTGTGACTAGTATTAATATATTTATTCGGATCGGAGACTATGATCTTTTTGTTTACATTGTGAGAGTGCTAGAGGTAATATCTTCTCGGTGGGTAGTACGCAGTTAAGTGCTCAAAATGGATAGTAGAACTCTCTGCCAACTCAGCTTGTGTTAAGTCTACGATTCAAGAACTTCGGATATACTCTGTTTAAAACAACTTCAGGGTTGAAGGTTCTCTGGACGGAGGTTGGTGACAGCAACCAATTACCACGCACTGCTGCAGGAAAAGCTTTTCTCTGATTGTTGCAATCCGGACTAGCCCCACCTTTGGCAATCCCTCGAGTCACAATCCTATAGAATTTTTCAAAAGACTATAGGGATTTCTTTTCTTCCTTCAAGGTCTTGCTGAGAGGTTTAGGTTACAAGATTGTTCTATCTAACCATGACTTGGGAGAGGGAATTAGGAAATAGAGACATCAGGTACCGTAAGAACTCTTGTCTGAAGTAGTTAAAAATATCTCCAAGACGGACGAACGCGAGATCTAAACTGCGCTCTAACGCATGATGAGAGTGATACCTTATATACCTTTTTCAAGCTGCAATGTACGGACAAAAAAAAGTATTTTAATTGAATTTCCCTTCACAAATTTCGTAATCGAAAAGTCGATAACAGTAAGGTGAAAGGAAATTCGATTAAAATACTTTGTGTCCGTACATAACAGCTTCAAAAAGGTATAAAATTATGATGAGAGAGAAGATGCTACTAATATGCAGCTGAAAGTTAAATATCTCAAATAAAATAAACAATTCATATACTTGTATGCTTTTAATTTTTATGCTTCCTAAAAAACATTAGTTAGTGAAGCTTAGTGGAATGTTTTGAATCATTCAAAATAAAAAGGGGGCGAATCAGAAATATGAATGTTTTATTACTAAAATGTCTTATCTGGGGTTAAAAATAAAACACTAAGCTTCACTACTTTAGTTTGTAGCATTTGCTCAATTTTTACTGAATAAATCATGTTTCCCAGAGTGGACTTGGTAAATAATATTTAAAAAATTACAATATATAGATATAAAAACAGAATTTTGCCGGGTCTATTTTTTAAAGAAGGATTACTAAAATTACGCACGTGTAATAGAATGGACCAATGAATTCATGAAATGTACCTTACACATTATCAACCTATATTAGTGATGTTGATGCTCATTGATTTTACTTAAGACCAAACTAAATAATTTCCATCTAAATAACACAATTTGTTGACCATTAAAATTACGCCACTTTCGTAAATTATGTTGTTTCAATGTATTAAGGCAAATCCTTATAATCCAGGCGAACGTGTAGGTACAGTTCTGTGATTAGTGCCTCAAAATTAAATTCCTAAAATAACATTTACCTCACGCTAACATTAATACGAAACAAAACTGCTGTCGAAGCGCCTCTTTCATTAACTCCAGCAGACTGTGTAACATTCTACGCACCAGTAGTCACTTATCGTTAATTTTCCGAGTAACTGGTCGAGCGTTTTAATATAATCGGATATTCTTTATGGAGAAAATATGGAAAAAATGAGGGAAGTTCAAAGAGTTTATGTAATTGAACGTATTAAAATGACTCTAAAGTAATTATGTGAATATTGAATGAAATAATTAAAATAACAAAAAGAAATGTATGTTAAAATAATAAATATTCCAGAAATTTTGAATGGCTGTAGAACAATTTCAGTAACTCAAAAAAGAGACATGAGATATTTTTTTTGTACTTTATAATTGTTACGAACCAAACGTTCGTAAAGTCTTTACTCCTAAGATTCTCATTCATCACGTACTTTATTTTATTTGTGCTCCTTGAGAATCGTGATATTTATTTCATGTGCATAATTATTCTATGCTCATATAAACATTCATTGACTATAGACATTCTTTGGGAGCTATGAGCTCCATGTGTATTGCAAGTTCCATGCACACTGAATCGATGCACGCATTCAATGTGCATGTTCCTTGCACCCGTTGGAAGCTATGATCTCCTTGTCAACTGCAAGTTCCATGACAATCGTATCATTTAACGCACTCTCTATATGTATGTTCCTTGCACTGGCTATATAAACAGCCGCGCTCAATCCACATGATCCATTCCATTATATCCATTATTCAGTACACGGTTGACATGCGCCGCGTTGTATCGCTCTACGATCCAACACACTGCGGTCTTACTTCAGGCGTCACCACGTGATGACACTCTGGGGACACGTCACCATGTTGTGTGACATTAAGTCGTTTTGCTGCGTATAAGTATTCTCTACTCATCATTGAACTTATTTATTTGTCTGTGATATGATGAACTTTTTGGAAAATGATTTCCTATGTGAAATCACTCAACTGCTGCGTCATCCAATACATGGCACAGCGCCCGCAGCAACTCAGCATTGAACGCATTTGTTCATGATATTCTCTAGTTTCAGCCATTGCTTATCAGCTACAAAGCCGAACAGGGGAAAACCGAACCACTTCGCAGAAGACCTCAGCCAAGGCATCTGTAGGTAGCGAAGCAAGGTTACNTCTAGTTTCAGCCATCGCTTGTCAGCTACAAGACCGAACTGGGGAAAACCAAACCACTTCGCAGAAAACCTCAGCAAAGCACCTGCAGGCAGTGAAGCAAGGTTACAACAAGGAAGCTCGTCTAACGACTAAGTATCAATCCTCGTAACAACGAGGACCGCATCTAGAACTTGTTCTGATGTACTAAAAATCCTGCGCTATTTTATGGTTTTTAATAACCAATTTCAATATTATAGCAGGTACATTTGTAAATGAATTTTTCGTAAATGATGGGGGGGGGGATGTTCTCAAAAACTTGAGTTCATTGGGCTTTTTGTTTTCAGTGCAGATCAGCTACGATCGCACCTCACTCTTGTTCATATACCACATCGTAATTCTGTATAAACTGGGTAAAGGGGTATTTAAGGGGATTTTACGTAAACGATTGTTTATATTTAATATTATTAATTTGTTCAAACTCCGTAGAATTTGTTATTCTTGGAGTGTTAGTTGCCCACAACAACTAACTTCATTCTTGCAAATTCAGGATCATTTTTGTAATTCTGTTTTTGTAATTTTAGGAAAATATACGTATTTCTTGTCTAATTATAATAAATATACATTTGTGAATCTGAAGCGTGTTTAACAAGAATCATATTTCATTTTTAATCTTCACGCTCGTTGAAACACACGAGTCCCCACTGTATCCTTTCCTGTGTTTGCGACGAATGGTTGTTCGTTCGTAACATAATGGTTCCATGTTTGTAAAACACTAACTCGTCTTGGTGAAAATTTATATGTAGTTTGTAACACTTTTAACCCGTTTGTAACGTCGGCGCCAGGACATTCCATAAATGTGTGAAATATTATAATTTCTTTGCATTTTCCAAGCCGGATGCTTTTAAGAATCTTACAATAAGTGGCCGGTCGGCGCTAAGACGGAAGTGCGACGAACTTGGGACCCACCCTAAGCCTCTTCAGAATTGACGTATTGTTTGAACGAACACCTTTCACTTTTAAGGAAAGTACAAGTATATTCGGAGAATGCGGCCGGCGACGTTGACTCACTGGAATTTAGGTGTATCTAAAGAAAAGAAGAATTCTACGAAGTAATGAATGAAGTACGTGCCGAATATAGAACAACGAAAAGGGTGTTTGCGAAGAGCCTAGGTGACGCTCATAGCGGTTCGTCCTCTACGGCGCAGTCTCTGCGTTCCTAGACGCCAAAGGGGTGACCCAAAAGGAATGTTTGCACGGTGATGGCGAAGGCGTGGTTATTTGCTGATCACGTGACTTCTTGTACTATATATTGGGAGGAGTGAAGCTCCTCAGGGACTCTTTACGTGGGAAAGTAGAGATCCGTCAGCACTGAGATGTGAGTGAGCTAGTCTAGGTCGGGGAGACCAGATGTTCGTTAGGCTGCTGCCGTAGTCTTAATGAAGTCATTACTAGTTGCGAGGGTCGTAACTTGTATCAGTTAGTTGTTGGGGAAAACAACTTATAATTTGGAAGGTTCAGATAACCTGAGGGTTTTCACCATTTAGTTGTCTTCAACTAAATTTAACCAAGTGCAATTAATGCTTTCCGACAGCATTACTTGTGTAATAACAGATTATTAGATGTATTAATAATTTTGGGAGTTTGTCTCTGTTGTAAATTCAGTTTTCTAGTTAATTTGTAATAAATCATTATTTATTGTTATTACACGTGAGTTTGATTGCCTGGGAAACTGGGCTGGTGGCAGCGACAAAAACTACCATAGGGATTTTGGTATTTATGTGGATCCCGCTTCTACCAAAGAAAAAATAACATCGCATCAGGGCTTGAGGTGTGATGTTACACTGTTACATATGACAATACTGCAGTTATACATAACAATAATACTTCAACAATTTATTCCGAACTTTAATTATTTATTTAAATTTAAAGTTAAATTTATTTAACTTTAAATATTTTCTGTTAAATATAAGGCAAACTGCTGCGTGAGTTCAGAACTTACTTCTCAAATATTAAACCATTGTTATTATTATACAAGTATTCAACATGGTTCATCAGATAGGAAGGAATGGGTGTAAATCAATGATGGCTAATTTTGCATTTTCAAAGAACGCACATTTGGCAAGTAATTTTAGTTTTTTTCTCCTGTATTTATCACGATCTAGAAATGAACGAAATTTTTATTGTGTATCATTTCACAAACCCCTCTCCTCACAAGACTAATTTAACATACCTGAAATGTCTTTCAAGTTAAAAGATGTATAGGATAGTTGTACAATACTCCAAAATTCATGGAAATTAATAAGTATATTATTGATTAACATAATTATTGCAAAATTTATTTTAAGCAAAAAATTAAAAATTACGAAACTACAAATGAATAAATCAAGTTTTAGATGAAAAATATTTCGTAAGTATAGTGATTTTGTCGTTCCAATATTTTTTTTTCTTTAGAGAAGAGCTTAAAACGACTCCAAGGAGCATTTTCATACGCCCTATAGTCTTCTTTTCGGAGTACAGATTCAACTCCCCACCTAAGACGACCTTGGTAAAGAGCGCAGCGATGCCTCGCCTCGACCTTGCCACCGTCGCCGCAGTCATCTTGTCCTACGGCGCAGCCTCCTCCTCCTCCTCCTGCGGCGGCGGCGACGGGTCCAGCAATTACGCTCTCCCCCACCCTTTTCCTTGCCACACACATTCACTTTTGTAGCCGTGGGAACTCACAAACGCACCGCTCGCCGAAGCTCTTTGGTCGCAACCTGTGCCCGCGATTGCTACTCGTCCTTCCACGCATATTTTGGGAATAGCTCTTGTCAGGGACAACAAAACACACAGTGTCGGGTTCGCGGTAAGCTATATGGCTGTGATAAGAATAATTACAATACTACATGCGCCTAAACCGGTTTCGCAAACTGGCTACTCTCATCATAAATTTCTCTCGTTTCTCGGTCCACCGGGACAAGTGCGAGAATTGTCCCTAGATTTACAGACCAGGCACCGCGAGTGATCCATTCTTATCCTGAATAGCTACAGCTCTGTAAAATTGTCAGCAATACTAACAATTTCGTACGTTTCGCCACAAATACCCGTCTATAAAAGTAGCACATACGACTACTCTGTGCATTATACATCACACTATACAGGGGATGTTATAAATCAAGGTAAAGAGCAAATAAGAAAAAACAAAAATTTTTCGTAAAAATCTCATTGCAAGATTTCTGCATTTCCTTAGTCATCGAAGTAAGTCAACCGCTATTTTATCGATCAAGCGTTTTCCCGAACAACATATTGAATATACCTTATAGAAAAATTATTTTGAAAAAATTCCCTTCATATTTACAATTTAATACTTTATCTTCCTTCATCGCCCTTCATCTAAAAAGCAACTCTGATAGCATGGGATGATCCAAACCCATTGTTCAGTTTCTCGATAGACATAATACAGTCTTTTTAGTGCAATACTGTGAATTATTCCTTATTATTGTTGGTATTCCGTGTTCAATGTAAAACATTCATAAATATTTTGATGTTTATGGTACATTTATCATTGTCAAATACCGTCTGGAGACTAACTTCGGATATATGATATTTCATCTAAAAATAACCATCGCTTATTAACCCGTCGTGACGAGGAAAGTTGGCAATCCCTGGCACGAAGTCACTTTACTTCCATTTCGTTTTCGTTTCATTTCCATAATGACCCTATTCTCCGAGGCGCTTCCACTCTTAATTAAGGTATTTCTCAAGCGCCATGAAACTTCGAGCGTGGAATGATGTCTGAAAAGCATTAAAGGTTCCCCACACGTTTGCAAAGCCTGCGGTCGAATCATACTTGGTTCTGATTAATTTGACACCTCACGCCAACTCTTTCTTCTCGTAATGTACGGTTTCTTTCTGATATTTCTTTTTAATAAAAAAGTACTTCATATCACATGTAATATTAACACTCATAAAAATCATATCGTTGGTATAAAGCTGATGATGTCTAAGTGGGTGTCAATAGTTTCCTATCATTAGTGTTGTTATTAATTCACATTTAAAATAATTTAGAATCATCATATTAAAAAAATCAATACAGCTTAAGATAATATTCACTTAACAGAAATAACTTTTATAGTTTATGATTTCAGTTTATGCTTACAGTTGTGAGTTCACGCCTTATTTACTAGCACTATATAATTCAAAAATATATCTTGATAAGATATTCATTGTTCTTTATTAGTTACGGGAATAAAAAATCGGGTGTTTAAAAAAGACAGTTAAGCAGTAAACTGAAACAAATATTAATGTAATGATCACCCTCAAATAGGGTTCGTTTTATCCCAAACTGTACAGACTCTCCAATTTCATATTCCAATATCAGACATAATTTCATGATTTTAATGGATTTTTTCTGGAATTTTTTAAACAACGTTCTGAACAGTTAGATGACTTAATAAATATCGTATACTTCAATAATTATTAAAAATAGAAAACAATGTAATCTCACTAAGTGAATTAAGTGACGCAGTGAATTATATCGACAAGAAACGGTTTCGTTACTATCGCAAGGTTCGTCAGAAGAATAGTTACAAGTATGAATCATCTGCTGACAATATCCATTCGCAACAAAGCCTTGAAACAGACAACATACACATTATATGAACATCATTGAATCGTTCAGAACTCCTTTCTCCAATTAGAGTGGAAGTAATACTCCCTGCGCTGTTCCAAGAAGACCTTCCACTTTTTCCACTTTAACGAGAAACATCATTATTCATAAAAGATTTTTTTTCGTCAACATAAACACATTACTCTATAGTCTCAGATGTTTTCAACCATATACGAGAAAATGTAACTAGTATTACTATAATAAATTGTTAATATTACTGTAAGCAGTAAATAATACTAATAATGGCAAATTATAATAGTACACGTAGATACCAGTAAATAATACTACTAATACTAAATTATTAACTTTGACGACCTTTTTCAGTCTTTAAAATACATTTAAATTACATCACTGGCTTGCGATTTCGTTAGATGATACATAAATAGTACAGTATCCTAGTAACATGTCACGAATTAAATTAAATAATATTTAACAACTAATAAATTAAATTAAACTAAACTAAAAAAAACAAACTAATTAAACTAAAAAACAACGAAAAAGCTCATCCATTATTTTAAATTCCTGAAGCTACGTATCCAAACTGCATCCTCGTGTTATCCAGGAAACCACTTTCCTCTTTGGTCCTGTAATTATGACAGACATAAGCAGCACAAGTAATAAATAATTAGCAAAAGCACCAAACCCTTTGAAGAGACAGACTCTAATCACAACACTAAAGATCAACAAGAACAGCATTTCGACAACTCTGAAGAACATTTATACGACCTATACTACGAAAATAAGGAAACTCAGCAATGTAGCATTTCAAATCGGCAGCAGTAAAAAACACGCACACAAATTCTTTCCGACATCATTTCAAGTACAGGAATCGTGCACAAACTACTTAAGAGAAACCGGCAAAATATTAGTTAAAAAGCAAATTCTAACTTGTGCAGAAATCCATTATTCTCGAGGCATGTAATATAGTTAGAATACTCGTGCCATCTAAGGGACAAGTGCTTGGGATATTGTCCCAGCAGCTGATTAATTTGACCGACACAACTGAGAGAAAAATGGTAATAAAATGAACATATTTCTTCCGTGTACCCTACACGTGGAGAAGATATGTGATAACTTTCGGTCAGGTGAAAATGGCGACGA
>NNCF01127945.1:229521-256728 GCA_002313205.1 Laupala kohalensis | reverse complement strand
TTGATTCTAAGTTAAAAAAAAAAAAAGTTATATCCCGTATATAATTATCCCACCCCTAAGGCCAAAATAAGACGTTTTCAATTAGACGTCATCAGTCATAACCGTTATATACCAGTAACCTTTTGCGGAATTAGTAGAGAATCACTGTGTATATTGATTACTTTCCAATAACCTAAAGGACCAGAGAGAAATCCTTTCACCGACCTCCGAGTACGGGACCAGCGCGCTCAATGCAATTCCCCATCCCCCGTCCCTTCGACCCATTCCCTAATTTCACCTGAACCTGCTGTAGTCTCCTCCGTTCGACATCTGCCCGTATTTGCGATCGCTACGAGTACCTTCTCCTCCACCACCGGAAAGCAAACGGCCATTCACCCGACTTTCGTCCACCCGTCTCCTTCTCCCCCCCCCCCTCGCTTTTTCCATCCGCGCGCACCGGGAGCAACAGACAGCGCGAATCGAACGGGAGAGGAGGGAGGGAGAGCGTCGTACCAACAACAGCCAGCGTGCGATATGAGACAAACGAATGCAATTACTTGATTTGATTAGACTGTCTCTTTTTTTTGTGTGTGACGACGAGCTCATTGGCTTACTCTCGGTAGAATTCACACAATACTCGCTGTTGTCCACTCGACGTGAGGGCTGTCCAGCACGATTCGGGATGAGGAGAAAACAGTTTTATTCTTTCGAAAGTCACACTCGGAAGAAATTGAGTTTAGAAAATCAAGTGCGCGCGAGTGAAGTTACACTACTCCATAATCACGAGCTTTGACAAGATTTAAAACTACTCTGAAAAATCTCGAGGTCATTTTAATTCCTCGTAAACGTCCACACCATACCGACTACTTCGACTACTCAGTCTAATGTAAAATGAGTACAAGGTCTATTCTGGGGGTCAAAGCAGCTGTAGTATGATGTTGGCAATATCTAAGAATTACGAAAATCTACCCTCGTTGAACCCCTACGTAGAGCCTTGTAGTAGAGGGTAGATTTTGACATAAATACTACGTAGAACCTAACATAAAACTATAAGGGATATTGTAAAGTTACGCAAAATTATGTTACCTAACTATATAATATTTTCTAAAGTAACACGAGTATTTCGAGCAACTTTTCAATGACGAACCGAGCATCTTTACAAATACTATCCAAGGAACAATAGTGGTACTTTAAACAATATATCCCCAAACAATAGTTAAACTCTCCAAAATTGTTACACGTAAAAACAGGGACAAAATTGGTTAGATTGAAGTATTAAATTTCCACAACACAGAGACAAATTTTGAATTTATTTTTTTAAAAAAAGGGTTACTATAGAGTAGACGGATATCGCCTAAACTCTTTTTTAGGAATATTAGCTTAAAATTTAACACACGGTTAATTTGGGATATCGTTCTCAATTTAAACTTTATGCAATTAAATGCAGAAATAATGCAAAACGGAAAGAATACTTTAATCTCGTGACGAACTAAAAGAAGTGCATTATAAGTTCTCACATCTTAAAAAGTAAATTGTCATTACTATCAATAACCCAAACTAGTCGCATAAACGAACTGGTCGCAATGAATCAAGTATACAGGAGACGACGTGTGTTTTTCTTTTATCCTCCGCACACAGTTCTGGGAGTTGAGTCATGAAGTGTAGTCGAAACCCCCGTGCTATTCACTGCACTAAACCTTTCCTTTTTCCATCACCTCATCTCTCTGATTATCGTGCGTTAGTCTCCGGCCCCTGAAGTCATACAGCCGCCGCCTTCGCCGACTCTTCCACCACCTCAGCCGCACTAATGAAATGCGTTGCTTGGCAACAGGCTGCAACCGCCCGCTACGCTTTGATGCGGTCTGGAACATTAAGCCGACACGCCGAAGGGATGGTTGCGAGGTCGAGGATGGAGGGGAAAAAATGAGGACGTGGAGGAAGAGCGGATGTTTCCAGAGGGACCGACCGGGAGAGAATGTTTTGACGGAAGGGAAGTAGAGGGGCGTATGTAGAAAAATGCGAGTGGGATGCGTTGTATGGACAAAGCAGAATGCGTTTCGAATTGTTCTTTGTGTTCGTTCCACAAACAATTAATAGATACCACATTTCGAGAATATATATATATATTTTTCGTATAGAATATATTATTTTTCGTATAGAATAGGTNTATATATATATATATATATATATATATATATATATATATATACAAAATATGTACCTATTCTATACGAAAAATAATATACTCTCATATTTTATAGAATAATCCATCTGAATTTATCAAGCTTTGCTCAAGTTTTAGTTTTTTCTCTCGACCGCTTCACACAATTTCACGCTAAATTGAAGATCAGAAAATTGTATATGAACCCACCACAATTCGAATTAAATAATTTTTATACACCTACGGAAAGAATCCACCCTACCAGACTCCTTTGACACCGCCCTCGCCCATCTGTTACCAGGAATTTTAATTTTAGATGAAAACGGATTCACGAATGAACTACTGAACAGACTGAAAATAGAAACTTCAGAATTGTATTCTTTAGGATTGGAGAATGTCACAGAGTTTGAAGTCACACCGAAATAAAACCAGAGTTTGGATTAAAAATTCCAGAAAGGGTAGTTATTGTTTTAACATCTATCTACATAATTATAGTAATCAATTTTTAGAGATGCAGAGGGACCCATGGTGAAGTGATTAGTACTTCTGCTTACCAACACAGAAGACTGGTTAATCCAAGTGGAATTTTCGTGGTGAACAAAACGGATCTGTGACTGATTTTTTCGGGATACTTTCACCGCAATTCATTATTATCTACTCTGATTCATTCGTTCATTTCGTCCCTTCGCACTTCTCTTCGGTTTTGGGAAGCCCTAGGAAAAGCGTGCAATTCGGAAAACGATGAACACTGCCATCGAACAATCACCCCACATTTATTAGTGTATTTCTGCTCTCTTTAATATAAATTTATGTTTCCAAAACTTATATTTAACTTTGTGTAATAAGAAAAAAATATATGAAACACCGATTTGTCTACCAACCTTCACAACTACTCACAAATAATTAATTAACGTATCAGTCGCATTATTTGATTAATTGTGGAAGGTAGAATAAATTCATTAAAAAATAACGGAATAGGGTACTAAGTTAGTGATTTATTGTATCAAGTCCCTCTCCCATCGTTTTCTTTACGCCCCTTCAAAAGAGAGCCAATCTCTCTCCTCCAAACTCGGAGCTCTGTCGTGGAACCGAGTGTGCACGGATCGAAAGAGCTCCTCGCGAAAGAAGCGGAGTCTGCCACTCATCGAGAAAGACAGGCGCGAAACGGAACGCGGGGTTCCCCGAAAGCGTAGAGACGGTCACGCATGCGAAGGCCTGTCCAAAGGGGCTGCACATCCTGAGGGATATGGTCACCGGGGTGACGCGTGAGTGCGGAGGGAGGATACGGACTGAAGAGAAGACGTGTTTGAAGGGAGAAAGGAAATAACAAAAGAGAGAGAGAGAGAGACGGGATTGATTGAATTTTATAGTTCGTACGGACATGCATACACAAACACACATATAGGAAATTTCACGCATGGTCTTCCGTATCTTCTTCTCCATTACTCGAGTACAAAAAGCGCAAGAAAGAAAAAAATGAATAATACCTTACATAAAAATGCATCATGGAAAAAAATAGAAAGATTCTTAAAGAGCACCTACATTTTTTTCTCTCGTCAATCATTTTATCCAAAAAAATTACTATTAATAGGCTGGCCATGGATGATGTCCTTGTTAAGAGAATGTTTGTATATCTCCAAATGATATAAGTAAATTGAATAATTTATCTCTGAAACTCTCATGCAAAGATTTTAACATGAGCTAGGAAATGTGTCAACTTCAATGTATCTTTATTGCCCTTAATTTTTGTGTATAAGTAAGTACATTTCCACAGGAAACAGGAAGGAACAAATTTGGGGGCTATCGGGAGGTAATATGTTACAAATATTTTACGTATCATGAGGATATGTTTCTGAATATTTGTTTCTCGCACGGGGGGAAATGAAATCCGGAAACAAACAAATATGGAGAACGAAACAGGGCGCGTCCTTCTCCCAAGAGAAGAAGAAATCATAGTCAAACAGAGGAACAGACACACAAGGCATCTTGGAAGAACGGAAGCTCAGAATGGGCGTCGGTTGAGGAAAACACGTGGATGGGTCATCGCGTTCGGCGACGGGGAATCCCCTGCACGCACTCTCCTATACACACAGGGAGAGAAGCGGATTCCTCGGTCCCTTCGAGCGGAAAAGTGCAATCACGAAAGATGCGTCGATAGCATTCAAGAGCTCGATGGACACGACGCATGCACTCGAAACCAACCTTCTGGTCGGAGACGCTTTCCTCTGGTTTCTTCGAGTCATCGGTCGACAAAGGCCGGTCGTGTTGGATACGCTCCTGTTGGACTTTGAAATGACGTGTTTCTAGAGAAAATTTACAAGTTTTTATGTTCCTTTTTCCCGACAAGAATTGAAAACGAAAGTATGAAGTGTCATGGATGACGGAGTAAATTAATGATGAATACTACAATTTGATGAGTATAGATAGAAAAATTACTATTATGATTTACTATGGTCACTCATCTTCTCGGTTCAGTTCACTTAATAGTACTTCGCCGGCAAATAACTTGTCGGATGAAGTTACTTTCTACTTTTATCTCTCTTGTGTTGTTAGATGCAATCTTTAAAACTGATTTGTTTTCACCATAAGACGAGTCACTACCGAACATTTGCGCCAAACCATGATTATGAAGTTGATAGTTCGGAGTTAAATTAATAAATAGGTGTAATAAACCTTATGTTAGACCAATTTTATATAACAGTTTATCCACAATAATGCTGTCTAAACACGATTTTAAAAATATTTGGTATCAATATGCACGAAGTTTTGAAAAAGAGATCTCGAATTTGATCAATATTCCTTAAATGCATGCTCATTCCCATCTGTTCAATTGGATCCTGTGTAACAAATTATTGGCATTTGACTTCTTCTTCTTCTTCTTCTTCTTTTACTTTCCGCACGACCAAACCTACGTTCCCTTTCGTTGGCAAAGCATTAAGAACAACAATAAAGCATTGTACCTCGGAGAGTAATACACCTTTCGATTCCCGGTTGGTCTTATCGGCGACGTATCAGCTGTTCCGTTGACCTTATCGTCCCAAGCGATTTATTCTCCCACCCCTCTTAATCTCACTTTCAAACCTTTGCCCCCGCACTTCGTCCTCGTCGCCTTCGTTGAGTTGGTTTCCGAGAGTCTTTTTGAAACCATTGTGCTTAAATTGCCCACGTACAGTCTTGAAAATGCCTCAGCGTTTACCACGCACTGAAAGATAAACAGTGCCCATCTACCTGAAGTATGCCAAAGAATGTCTATCGTTAAGGCAGAATCACAATCATTTTGCGTGAAACGTATTGAAAATAAAAGTCAAGGACGAACTATTATCTCCCTATGTCTTCGGTGTATTTATTCCTTAAACAAAAAATTCTACCGAGACAAATCTTTAGCCACAAAACTAAGAATAATAAAATTAAACCTAATAATGATATTTGATGCTTAAACTGAGCACACTTTATCCTAATCGATTCATAATATAATTAACATTTATCAGAATTTTACAAATCTTCTTCACATTCACATTTTCTTTTCTTGATTTGTTTTCCGAAAATTGTTTCATGAACACACTTTGAAATTATGCTGAAGCTTCTGTGTCGTATTGTCACCAATTTAACACTACCGAGACACTCGTGGCATATTGTTTTCTTTAATAACTTTTTACTCTCTTGAAAACAAAATTAATCGTTTTTCAGGCTGGGCAGTTAAAGATAGTTGGAATATATACCATAGTGTTTTACCAAATTATGCATCTTGAGTATTATATTTGTATTATAGAGAATTTTGTCGGTAAAACTTGGGCTCACATGATGTCCGTCCCCCGTAATTTGTTTTGCAACCTACAGTTCCAGCTATAATTTTCCATTTAATTTTTATCCAGAGTTGGAAATGGAATACAGTTGTAGAGTGCGAACGGGTGGCGTAGTAGTTAACACCCCTGTGATCGAAGCAGGAGTCCTGGGTTCGATTCCCGGTTCGTCGCTATTTCCACCTGACCTAAAATTATCAGACATCATCTCCACGTGTAGGTACATGGACTATATATATACGAACATACTTTGATTTATAATTATTTAAGGAATTTTTTTCACTCTGTCGCTATAGAGCTTGCGAGCTTAAGTTACGTCCCTCTCAAATCCACGATTATCTCCGTATAACAAAATCCGCCACATATGCTCTTCTGCGCAGCTCATATAGTTTCACGTTCCCCAACGACTCGCTAACGTTCTAGCCAAGGTCGCAACACGTATCAGCAGTATATCTGTTCGCAGGGAAAAGTAAACGATATCAGATAGCAATTTCACTTAACGAAGTGACGGTGTGTTGTGAACAGCCCCAACGCCGCACCGTCCAGCACCCAATTAATGGGGCTATCGGGGCAAGCAATGGTGGTTTTCTACGAGAAATAATTAACGTGGGGTTTCAACGGCCGTAACGAATCTCGGAACGGAAGAAGAGAAAGAAGAAGAAAAGAACTTTCACTAGCAACCCTGAAAATACAGTTTACAACATTGTTCCCCGCGAAGCGTGACTCCGAAATGTCAGCGGTTAACGTGGTGAAACGACAATTGTGAGCCGCGAAAACTGCGCGGCGGAACCACAGCAGGTGATGGTTGGGTGCTGTTTTGGAGTTGGTCGCGCAGTGGCTGAATGTAACTGGTTGGATAGCCAGTGGTTCTTCTAGGGAAGTTCATCGTTGGTTTGGTTGAAGTGGATGAGGAATTTGACGAAAGCAGGAGCCATATGCCGAAACCAAGGGATATAATAGACTAAGGGAACAAGGAGACTGTCAGATCCATATTGTCGGAGAGAGACGTCAAAGAATCCAATTATGAGGACCAACGGATCTAATAAGCAAAGTTGATGATCTTTAGATCAATAAAGATCCGATCAGGGGGTTCAAAGGTAGGTTGAAGGGTGACAAGAAGATGACGTGGATGGGTTTCCAACCTCCACAACCTCAAACATCGCTTCTCCTTCCCTATTAGATACTGAACTATTGGTACTACAAACTATAAAGTTTCAGTGTTTTTATCAAAGAAATACTTCAGATTATATTTCACTGGTACGTGGTATCTGTGTCGAAAATATACATATGCAAAATTACGGGTCTAACTAATACATAACCATAACAATTTTAAATATATTATTCATAGTTAGAGTGAAGTATTAAATTACAACGTCAACACCTAGGATCAACCATTACAATGGGAACCACAATAAGTCACAATAAGAAATGGTCTCAGTTTCTATCGTCTATTTGTCTATCTTTGAGAGTCTACGAGGAAAGATCAAATGAAGCTTACAAATCGTCCCTATTGGGGTTAAAGCGACGTTGGAATAACAGGTATACAAGATAAGTATGCAAGCTTCTCTAAGGTAAATAAAAAATTAAGTAATAGTGATAAACTACAGGAAAGGCTTCCGGCAGAAAAACAATTCTATCATAGATACAAAGAAATAAACTTTTAACCTAGACAACAAATTCCCAAAAACATAAAAAAACGTGCTTTATTCTATATGTTCAAGAAGTTTAAATGTATTTAGTGTGGCGTCAATACTCCTTTTTTTAAATTTACTTTCACCCAAATGATAAAATTTAAGTTTATTTTTCTCTAAGAAATCAATCCAAAAGTATATTTTTGTACATACGTTATTCGCTTCACAGGATTACACTCCAGAAATAGGAACTCACCTGGATCAAACAGAAGAAAAAAAAATTATTACAAACTTATACATATGAAAATAATATGAGTATATTATATAGAAATTAGTAATTAAGACCGCGAATATTCTTTGGTATAATTTTCAATTAATAAAACATAAAATGTAAAAAAATCTCTCATAAAAACGTATGTACTTCCTCCGAGTAACCATTCCGGATGGTGTAGCCTCCACACAGTGTTTAGTACTTCACGATCTCAACAATTACTTCAAGTAAAATTTGTGGCCCTCCTGGAGCTCACAATCCCAGACAGTCCAGCGAAATTACCCGAGGGTGGACACGCGAGAGCTCCGGAATAATGCGGATAATATGAAACATAATCCGCGGGTTTAACGAGAAGGCCATTACTGTCAGACCTGCGAACACGTGAAGCCAGCTGCCAGTCTCTGTATTCGCTTATCCATGCAACATTCTCTGGCAGCAGAGCGCGCTCAAAGCCTCATTGAAGGGTACTCGCTAAACCACAGAAACAGTACACGGTAGACGTGGACTAATGGGGAGAGACACGATATACGAACATTCAATGTTATTCAGCGAACTTCAAATTAGAATATTTTTTTTATGTTATTCATCTTCTGTGACTGTTATCACAACTCAGTTGGATTCAGGTGAGGTGTAGGGTATTAAGCATCCTCACCATAGACAATATTCCAATTTTAAAATCATCTGACTATTCTGCAGGTGTTAAGGATGAATGTGTTTTTGTTAAATCAGAAATATGGTTTTTGGGGAGTTGAAGCCGATTGACGCTCAGATGCAGACTGTGACGGATGACTCTTGTGGAGGACAGGACTACAAAGATTATATAAACACACTCCACATTAAATAAGTCAAGAAGTTGTGTTTTCAAATCTTCATAATTTTGTTATTATTATCTTACATTTATCATTATTACGTTATATTTGTAATAATAATAATTATTATTATTATTAGATTCCGAGTTCTGAACACACACATTTTATTAGATACTTGGACTGGAATTGTTAGGATGTCCTCCTGCTTGTTTCCCGAGAGTAAAATATCTTATTTGTTCCTAGCAGGCTTACCGAGTTTATAACTGTTTTTTTGTACTAAGTTATTTTTTTAAATCTACATATTTCATTGACACACAAAAGTGTTTTTTAAAATTGCATAGCTTGAAAAGTATTCCTTTTTATGGAGAAATATGTTTCTTGATTGAAACAGATAATTTAAAGAATGAATACCCAATTTTTTGATGGATTAAATTTGTAATATTTGCGTTGTATGAGGAAGTGATAATAAATATTCATGTCCGTGTGCACGCCCAAAGATTAAATGAAAAAAAAAAGGAAGAAATTTTGAATGATACGAGAGATAGTCGTGGAAGTAACGACATAATGATTATGTTCGTACAGATCAGCATTCCAAAATAAGCGAAAGGATATTGAGGAAGCGTTGATGAATATTAAAAAAGGATAACCTGAGCCTGACGGAGGGACATGAGTAGAAAGAACGGCAGAGGTTTCAGTGAAGAGTGCAGAAGATATTACTGTATGAAAAAGTAAGTTCAGGTACATTCAATGAACAGTGAAATAGCAGGAACAGAGATAATACGACACTGTCAGAGAGAGAATAACTATTACCTCGCCTCCCGGTCATGATATCACCATGATCTTCTTAGCTGCGAATATTTCATAGACGGATCGAGAATTTTGTAATGCAAGGACATTTCTAACTAAAAAAGTGAAGACGTGCAAAGTATAAATACATGGGGAAATAATAAATAAAGAATTGAATGATTAAAACGAGTTGAGTAACATTTTGTAAGATTGAGATCAAATTAAAGTGTTTACGCTGTGTTTCTCCAATTTAAAATAATAATACTAATAACTTCACTTACAATCATTTTCAATTTCAAAAGCCACATTAAAAACTGTGTTTTGTTAATTTTAAGTCTTGTTTTTCAATAAAAAGTTGTAGTAGCGAAAAATAACAAGTTAAATATTTCAACATTTAAAAAACAAAGTCCAAATAAGACTTCCTTTACAACCTCCATCCAACTCAATTTTTGCAAAAATGTCACTTAACTTCTTCATTCAAATATATCTGAACAACATCCAGAAAAAGTGTTATCTGACGGACCAATGTTCCGAATAATACGCAATATACCAATATTATTATGTAACAACTTGCAGCCAAGTCGAATCCGGGATTCCTGCTTTGATCACAAGGGTGTTAACGACAATATCATCCATTCACCTTTTTCACAACTGTTTACCATTTCCACCCCAATATTATTATATAGATCATTAAATAATATGCTACCTTCATGGAGTCTTCCATCTGTATTTTATACTCCCAGGATTAATTAATTTTTTTTTTTGTTAAAAAAATATACTCGCGAAGCAAACAAGGGATGGCTGCCGCATTTACGCAAAATACCGCCGCGGGCGGCGGATTGTGACGCAAGCAAAATGGGGAGAGAGGAGGCAGTGCGAGGAAATAAGCGTCGCCGCAGGTTGATGCTGCTTTGCCGTGCGTCGTGACATAATGATGTGCAACATCCATGCGTCCGTTGGACACGGAAATGCTCGTGGGACAATGGCGATTGTAACGATGACGAACGAGGAGTCTGTCAGAGGACTCGAGTGCTTCCCACCCACCGCGCAACGACCCCATCTTGATGTGTCCTCCACACTCATCTCTAACCTGCACGTTCTTTGTTGTCCATCAGGACGATATATTCGTTAGATGGGTCACGGCCACCCACATACTGGTCCCTCGCGAACGGAGCAAGGTAGCGTCCCTAACGAACTTGTGAAATAATTTGTCTGCGTTTTATTAAATACAATTGTTTTGGTATTCTGTTATTATAGCACTTACCGAACTATTTTTATTCTTATCTTATGAGTGTGTTGAAATATTAAATCCGCCTCTGCTTTAGGGCTATTGATCGGAATTGATGGGATGGTCCCTCGTTTGCTTCCGGAGAGTAAATTCATTGCTCCGTGGACCGTAGTTCATTGTCCTCCACGTGGTCATATGCAGTTTGTAACTGCTTTTTCACAATCGATTATTAAGATTATTCATATCATTCCTAAAATGGTTTAGAAAATTCGTAGTCAAACATATCCTAGATAATCTGACGATGTGGAATTGTTTACATTGTTTTTTAAACGTCAACACTCGTGCGATCAAAACATCGAGATCCTGGGTTCGATTCTCAAATCGTCGCCACTTTCTCCTGATCGTAGTCATCACATGTCGCAAGTACACGGAGGAAATGTTTGCATAATTGTTGTTTAAATAACAGAAATTACCTCCAGCCTTAAAAAAAACAATCCTCAGAAATAAAAAATTAACACTTGAGACAACTCAAGAGAAGTATTTCCTCTACAATTCTCATTTGAATTGTTAAATGCCCAGAGTTGGATAAATTCACATTCTCTAACCCCACAATTCACCTCAAGTTTTATATTTTGCGTGTGGATCTTTTTGTTCTTTGAGAATCTTGAAATTTACTTCTGTTTGAAACAAAATGAAATAAAACGTAGACAAAACGCGAGAGAATCATTCCTTACAATTTAAACAAATGTTCTCTTTTATAAACATCTGCATTATATCAGGACTTATTGGTGTTTTTTAGTCTTCACGCCATCTCATATTATTTTTCTAGTCATTTATACCAAATAGTATTTTTAAATTTCATTACAACAACGTTCAAACATTCGGGATTTTTTATTTCAATAAATGTCGCTCTAGAAAAGAGCCTATAGAATCTATATAAAAAATCCACCTCTACCTGAAGGAAAACAGGAGAAAGATCCGGGTCAGGATGGGATTAAAGCGTTACGTCATTTGTAAGGAACATTGACAAACATTCGTTACAAAATTGCTCATCTCTTCACACATTTTGTTCTCTTATTAAACATCAGTTCGCACCACTCGTTATCGTGGAGACAAACACTGTCATTGAGGTTCGTAACACAGTGAACTATCCAACGTTCCCCCACCCTCCTATGGCAATTAGCGAACGGATCTTCTCCGCATCCTCGTCCGCAACTGTCTAGTTCCCCAAGCCGTCCACCCACGCGCGCCAGCAATATATTCCGCTTGATTCGTTGGCTGTGCTGTGTTATATGGCCGGAGTGAATTCCGACAACCCACTTGTCCACCGCTTTACTCCGCTGATGAATGAATGGGACGTTACAAAGGGTGGCCGCCTCGCGCGACCCGTCCTTTTATGTCCACGAATATTCAATTAATTACTGGAGCAAGAAAGTAATTTCGTTGAAATTTATACAGCGCGGATCTGTATTGTTGAAAAAGTAACGATATACCTTTTTTTCAGAAAGGGTTGAATATATAAGAAAACGAGGAGGATACATATTTGTACAAATATATTTTTTTAATTTATTAAAATATTTAAGTTAGTAAAATGGTCACATACATTATATAATATTCAACACTCGACATTAAATTTTATTCAATATATTTTTTGTATATTATAGGTTTTTTTGTAAGTCTTCTAATTTTTTTTGTACGGGATTCATGGTCAGTTTTAGATCATTAATATTACAACAAATCATAATTGTTACTATACGAAAATGAGTAATTTTCACCTTTGACAAGAAATATGTCAGAGTTGAGCATATTTATGTTTGTAAAAGTGAAATAAAGCTACTAGAGAGTATCTCATTTTTTTCCATGTCGAGTCAACTCTTCCCTGCAAAAATTATATCCCGAGAGGACAATTATTACAAAATTTCGCGCAATTCGTTGCTCGCAATAAAAAGGCGAAGAGAGCGCGCACANAGAGGACAATTATTACAAAATTTCGCGCAATTCGTTGCTCGCAATAAAAAGGCGAAGAGAGCGCGCACAGTGGACGGAAAGAAAGACACGAACCACGTGATGCATCGGTGACGTACGATACCTTCAAAAAAGAGAAGCTCTCAGCAACTTATTAACTGTAAAAAAAATTATATTTCCACGGGGAAATGTACTGCAGGATAAAACCAAGGGGAAAATGTGTTGTGGATATCACAGACAAGTGGTTTCAACGAAAAAAAAATCGCAAGATTTTAAAAATTATCTTCATAATACTCTCGCGAACACATACGAATTTATAATACGTTTCCTTCGAAGTCTTAAAGTAAAGATCCTTTGCAAAGAAACTGATAAAAAATCCAATCGTATGCAGGTATTTTTTAAATTCCCAGCAATTTTTATTGGATCATATAAGATTTTCTTGACTCACCAACATTAAAATATAATAAAAATGAAAATTTTAGGGCAAAAACTTCACATCATGTGTCTTTGATCCAGAATCATCAGAATTGTGCTGTCCACTTAAAACGGTATTAATAGCAATTTAATTGTTCCACTGACCAGTGAAAATTCATCAGTGAGACATCAATTGATAATATATATGATAATTACTAATTCATTAGTTTACGAGCATGAACCAAAAATTAAAAGAAGTTTTAAATATATGGAAATGTAAAATGAATGTATAACGATTTACATTAATATTAATATCGGAAATATACGTTTGTCCGTGAGATATCCATAGTATACTACATAAAAAATGAAAGTGAATTGAAATATATATCTTGTAATAATAGTTTTTGTTTTCACTCTTTATGTAAAATATAATTATATACTCTTCCTTATTTTATTAATTTTATTCGAACAAAAAATTCTCTTTTTTTCTCTGAAGCCCGTAATGTCAATAATAGCACACTTTTTTCATTTAGTTTTGTAACATCCATCACATCGAAATGTTAGAGGACGGTATTATCAAATTCTGTTAAACACACTGCGATAATGTCTAATGAAATATATCAAAAAATTATCTTACGATACGCAAACCTAATCGTTATTACGTAACATAGAACGCTCGCTAACACAATTTGCACACGATATTGGAGGATAGGTGGTAGCTAGAAAAAGCCGAGGGAACGAGGGAACGTGGATGTTCATGTAAATGAGGAAATAAGTGAGGTTAGGTAAGAGATCTGATAAGCCAGTTCGTCAGGGATTTTCATGAGGTCATCGCAGTATCATAACTGCAGACTAATTTTGACGAAACGGTTTTACTTTCACGGCGCGCACTCAACTAGCGAGATGAAAGTACAGGGTTATACTACCGCATAAACATTTACAGTTTCCGCAGGTTTTGTTTCCCATATTCGTTCCTTCTTACAGTCATGAGCGATACGCAGTTCCTTTTACAAAATGCTATCATGTATTGAAACGAGTATGAATTATTCCCTAGATATGAGGCTCCATCATTTACATTCCATATTAATGGAAGTTGTAAAACTGTACAATGAGAAGAGCATGCATTAATTGGCATTAAAAAGACGTACAAAATAACATTTATGAAAATAGGCATAGCTACTTTATTACAAAAGAAATAATTACATATTAAGTATGAGTGCAACAATGATTAATACTCACATCTTCCGAGTACCTATTCGTGAAGGATTGTTTGCAACGTCAACAGTCAGGTGAAAATTGTGACGCACCGGGACTCGAACCCGGGATTTCTGCTCTGGCCGCAGGTGTGCTATCCACTGCACTAACTGCCTCGACTCCAAAGTCCGTATGCAAGTGGAGGTTGCATGGTGCAGTGGATAGCACACCTGCGGCCAGAACAGATATCCCGGGTTCGAGTCCAGGTCCGTTGCAATTTTCACCTGACTGTTGACGTTGCAATGATTTATACTGTAAATTTGAGCGGAAATTAGAACTGCAATTCTCCTCAAATTTCCTTTGGAGGACCACTATATTTCTTGTAAAAATCATATTAAAGTGTGTCGAACTAAACATAAAACACAATCATGTCAAGTTTTCGTGTCCAGCTGTGATTGGTCAGTATTTCATTGTCGCTTCTAAGACGTCTGATGTTTTCGCACATCTTTGATTTTCTGAACACGAAGAGAATTTGAGTTATTAAATCGATATAAAACAAGTATACATTAACCATCATTGTGGTACTATTTAGGCATGATGTATATTTTGAGCATATACATGGCTTTATAATTCGTAAATATGTGCAAATAATTTACCACACAATAATTATACACCAAACGTACCAATAGATATGCATCTGAAATTTGAGGAGTATTTATCACGATTAAAATTCAGTATAAAATATTCATTTTATTTTCCCGGAGACTGGGAGTGTTTCCCTTGTAATCAGCGTCATCCATGGAGTATATAGCTCCCCAGTGGGAAGTGGTCCAGTTCCATGAGGGACACTGGATAACAACGCTAAGTCGGGTTTCGGGATGACCCGTGGAAGATATGCGGAATGGAACGCACCAACTCGCAACCATTCAAAGCTATGGCGGACGCATCAGAACATACCTGCAAGGGCAGCAGCAGGAATGCAGAACGAAACATTGAGCTGAGAATAGGAGAATGGTCAGAGACGGGATAGCATTCTCATGCACACATTACACGACTGGTATTTGTGGTCACAGATATGAATTTTAACAGTGGACACAACGTATTTTGAAATGACAGAAAGGGATTGAAACCATGAAACCAAGTTCCGATGTCCAAACGTAATATGAGTATTGAAATAATTTACAAAAAAAATCGTTCTATTTTGTGATGAATAATCATTTTTGGGTCCATTGGTACTGAATTCTTGTTTTTGGAATACGCACATTCGTCTCTTCGTCCGCCAGTAGGTCGTGACAAAATGGTTGCTATTAATATATTTGGAATTACTTTTACTGCTATTAACTAATTTTTCATTATTGAGATACGAATTCTGTTGCACTATCCCGAATACGTATACTAAAATAATGAAATTCAGTAATAATTCAACTGAATAACACATAAATTTTATCGAAGTTTATGAATAAGTTAATCTGATAGTGAAATATATTACTTAAAAATGTTTAGGCATTTGTTAAAATTTCATATTAAGATATCTACGGGGGGAAAAATACTTTCTCTTGATGTATTAGTGGCATCAACACACTGCTACACTTCTCCATGAATTGTCAGAGAAAGGAAATAATTTGATAAGAAACTGCGCCATCTCGCTTTGAAGCATTCGTAATACGAAGATATTGCACATAAGCTGGCGTCACCCACACAAACGGTTCACGCAGAATTTGTTCATTAATTCGTAGAAATAATTAAAATCATATCAGTTAAATAATAATTGATCACAATGTATTGTTCCTTAATTTTCGGTCGTTAGTTTGATTGATAACGTTTATTTCAGGCAATTCGGTACTTAATAATAATTTCGTCACGACAAATCAATTTACAATATTATACCCTTGTCACAATAACTACTTTCTTACAGTCATTTTGAAACGTTTATTATTTCAATGATACAGTCGTAGGAAAACACATTTCATAATTTTCACACACAACCTAAATGGATAAACATAATATTCATACACTGGAAAAACAACTCTCCAAATCTTCATGATAAATGGACATGAACAAAATACTTCCAGTATTTGCGACCGCAGACAGAGATGATTATATTTATTTCCACTATTACTTCCATTTTATTTCACATTTACGGAAACGGCTTTGCTACACTCATCATCCTTATTGCTTGGTTGTTTCTTCTCCCAAACTACCTTCATATTCAAAGGCTTCATATTCAGGAATGGCGTTCCTGAACTCGGGCCAAATGATAGTCACATACGCATTTGTCTAGGGACACCGTTCTCCAAATGCTTCTCTTGGCTCTGGGTTAGGAATGGTTTTTGTCATCGTTGCTCAGCAATGTAGAGAAGGAGGTTCATAAGCATGCTGTTTAAATGTACAATGTCGTGGGCAACTTAATTTCAAAATGAAGATTAAATTATCAGAAGAATTTATGTTAAACATTACAGGAACAAAGAAACATGTGCGTATATTTATGCATGTTTGTACATACGTGTGTGTGTCTTTGAATCTGTTTGTGTACCTATGTGGATATATACATATATGGGAAACATGTAGATAATTCCTTAAGTGAATATTTTTTTCTCTTCAACTTCTCTGCTAATTTTGTGACCATTTTATACCACGTTTATGTGTATACTTTATAGATATTTGGGCTTTGGATTTGTCATTTAACTTTCTATTTTGTTGTTACGTCCTTCTTTTTTATCTACCATCGAGCATTGNATTGCTGATTATTAATGATGATTTTTTAAAAAAAGGAAAAATAGACAAATATTGAGCATTTATGCTTTATTGGTGTCAAACACACGAACTGAAATGTGTTTCCGCTTATAAGACATTCTAAGTTAGATTACACTCGAGGATATATGTTTCATGTTAGATCCTGTTATTTGCTTAGAAACATAAATGAGTTATTGATATTGAATCTCATACACTTCACTGAAAAGACTGATGGCTGAAGAGAAGTTTTAAATCATTTAAGTTTCATTTCCATGCTCACCAGCAGACGTTTTATCTATTAACAAGCTAACATACGAGGTACGAAACACACATGTACAATGCTCAGGCATATCCACTCGCTTACACGCAAGTGAAAGGGACCTCACAACGTGAAACTGGAGCTACTTCAAACGGGAAACTAAACGTTGTTCACAATGTAATGTATTCAATTCAGTGGAACGGACACACAGACTCCCTTAACCATAGATCTGCGTGTAGGCTTATATTCTTTAGAATAGAACGCCCACTCTTCCTACTTTCAATTAAGATCGCGCGTTGTATATGCAGGAACAGATCTCTCATGGAGTTCACGTAGAGGGTCGAATGGGAGCTTGTTGGTTGTGTGGTGAGATATAGAATGGTAAGAGAGTAATATTGTTCATAGAGAAACTCAGTTGTGTGATGAAGCTCAGGGAGGGAGTTTCATAATTGAAACGGAGGAAATGCGGGACACGTGGTGCGTCGAGCCACACGATGGAATTGACACATGGTGAAGTACAGATACGCGTCGTGAGATATGGTGACAAATTCTGAGAGAGAAAATTGATGAAGAGTGTTGAATAAACGAGGTACAATTATAAAAAAAACATATGGTGAAGCATAGAAATGAATGTAAATACAGCACGTAACTTATTCACAGGAATAAGTTAAACATAAAAATATATGATGAAGCACAGAACTACATGGTGAAGTATAAAAATACATAGTGAAGCTTAGAGAAGCATGGTGGGAACATTAACGGAGAAGCACATTCCTAATTCTTTTCTAGAAGAACACTAATTTATTTCTTTAATATGAGATTTTATAACATTTATTATTATATTATATAACACTTCTTACATTATCACGCATGTTTCAAACGTAAAAAACTACCGATTTTTGTACTATGCATAAGAATATTTCAATAAAAATTATGTGTGTTCAAATGAGGCACAAGTCAACCCAGTGAAGCGTACATGTACATGGTGAAGAACACGTGGAGATAATTGTCGAGGCCTTTAAAGAGACGATGATTCATGAAAGGAGAAAGCATAGCCATAAAGGGATGGTAGGAGTCCGACAGGCGAGAGAAACGAAGAGGGCAATAGAAGAGTGGACGGGTAGAGGGGGAAGGGCGGCTCAGCGGTGTGCGCCGCGAATCGGCTAGCCGCGTAATGAGGCCACAAAGGCGCACGCGGGGTCGCCGCGGGTCACGTGGGGTCACTTTGAGGCAGCGCAGCGACCCAAGGGGAAGACCCTTTCTTCGCACACGCCTAGTATTGCCACAATGGAAGTGCGATATGATTTTCTGGGGATTATAGTCACGACGAACTATTGTCTTCCGGTTTGCAGGAGCTAAATGTTAAAACCAATTGTTATAATAGGTCTCAGGTTACTTAATTGGATTAGTGCCTTATAAACCACTGAACAACATTCCTGGATGTTCATTGTTTTTTGATTTGTGTAACAACCGCAGTATGGCAAGTTCAATGAATTAAGTACACGGAGGTTACAGAGGACGCTTTCGTATAAAACTTAATCAGCATTTATGCAAAAAAATTGTTAACAGACATTGACTACTTGTCTTTTATAACCATGCACTGTTCTCTTCAAAGAGAATGAAGAAACTTGGAAAGAATCTATAACATGAAAGCTGCAGGTTTTAAATAGTGAGGGTGGTAGTTATAAATGAGAGGAAAATAATCATTACTGCTCAAAATAAAACAGTAAAAAATGAAAATAATAATTCGAATTAAAATAAAATTATAATTCTGTATTTATGTTTAAAAAATCAAATGTATGTGAAAGATGGAAGTACAGTAGAACGTTGATTAATCGTGTCTCGATTAACAGTGATCACGATTAACGGTGTTCACTCTTCCGACAAAAAAAATCCAACGACATATATAAATTCAACGATTTCCACAGTTGTACGAAGGTTCCTAGACTTCCATGATGTAATGAATTTGAGAAAAAAAAGAACTGAAGCTAGGAAAATCATTTCAAACCGCAAAAAACAAAGACTGATTACTTTATATTTCAACCCCTGATAACGTGACATGTACACATGTATGTATGTATGTGTGTATGTGTGTATGTATGTGTGTGTATGTATGTATGTGTGTATGTATGTATGTATGTGTGTATGTATGTATGTGTGTGTATTTATGTGTGTATGTATGTATGTGTGTGTATGTATGTGTGTATGTATGTGTGCATGTATGTGTGTATGTATGTTTGTATGTAGGCATGCAGAGCATGCCAGAGAATATGTAAATCCAGAGCTCGACTTATCAGTCACCAGAGGAACCTGACATGCAAAGCAGCAATTGAGGAATTGGCAACATCGGATCCGATGGATACCTAATACATGTATGTGTACATAATTTCTTAAATAAAAAGTGATTAACCGTGGTTTTCATTTATCCGTGCGACCTCCCGCCCCATTACCACGGATAATCGACGTTTTACTGTACTCACAAATACATTTTTAAGTATACTTATGTCCAGATTTATGCACGTAACATACGAACACATGTCATTATCCGTCCCCCCCTAATTTGTATTCTTATGCGCGATCTATGATACCAAAACGCATCTGCAGCACCTGGCACCACCTCCTCGCTTACCCTCCAGTTCAATTCCAAGGTCCCACGAGTCGTATTCAACGCAAAGCGACGGGAGAATGCCAGCCACCTCGATGTAGCAGACCTGCTCTCGCTATTCAAATCACATTCTCTTCCGTTCCCCTTCCACCTCCGTCACGAACCACAAACGCTAAATAGAAATAAACGCTGAGTCACACGCGCGGGTCGGGTAACGAGACGCATACGCATTTGCATAATCGGGAACCCTGACAGTACGCCCGACACCGGAGATATTACGTCACACAACCTGCCACCACAATGGGTCCGCAGGCGCGTCAACCAACGTCCGGATGCAACAGACAGGGACATGTAAGGGGTTGACAATCTTTACGTAATTGTTGGAAATATCGACGAAGTGAAGCTTTGCACGGAACACAACAAGGCAATTCGTACCATAGAGCATGGCGCACTAGCCTTCTACCTCCGGTCACGCTGTTTAAATCCTGGCTGATCCAAGTAGTATGTGCAGGGGTGAACAAAGCGGTTTCGCGGCAATCTGCATACTTCCATTTCCCCTGTCTTTCATTTTACCACAAGTATCATTCATCATCAGTCATTCCACATTCCATTACGTCACCACCCTTGTTTCCCCCGCCTTTAGGAGAACCTCCACGTTGTGCCCCATGACAGTGTGTCTCGAGAAATACACTCGCAAACTCCACTAATACCGGAGCATTTCTGGCACGATTTCATTCATTCATTCACTCACTCACGGGAAATAGTTTATTCTAAAGACTCAGTCCACTTAACCCGAAAAACCTGATCATACTGCAATCGCGATGTCGTAACATCAGAATTATTTAGTATTATATTCAGTGACTTTCGATTGAGAAAGTATAAAGATAATTCGTGTTGGATATACATACATAACATTTTTCTACCGTACTGATAGATAATATTTCAAGTTTTCTAGATGTGGACCTATTATACGGAACAAACGAATTAATGAACTCACTGATACAACATCCGGATCTGTACCATGTGCGATCTGAAGGTCGGTGTGAGAAATTTAGAAAGTGGTAGTCAGCCTAAAATATGTCACAACATGCAGTATGACGGAATATGGGCAGGACGATAATTACATTACAGGTTTCACTGGCATATTCGAAAGCATGCGGCAAGCCACATACTACTCAAGCAANGGTTTCACTGGCATATTCGAAAGCATGCGGCAAGCCACATACTACTCAAGCAACAAAGGTTGTGGACCATATTTCAAACAATTAAATAGCACCAAGCGCAGGATGTTGGCGCTTAGGTTGCTATAACGAGACAGGGGGGCGGATAAAATTCGACAGAAAGGAACACGGGGTACAGGAGGGTGCTTTATATGTTGCCGTGGTTCTTCCACTACAATACCCTCCCTCCACGATCGTACAAACAGATGCTTCTTTTCTCTGAAAGCTCCATGGTCCCTCCTTTCTAGGCGTAAGGATCTTTTTGAGAAGCATCATGTGGGGAAGTGTCTTTCACCCTGAATGGCTTTTGTGAAATGGAGACAATGGCGTAAGATTCAGGATTGAAACGTGAAAAGCAGGAGCTGGGCAGGTATAAAAATAAAACGAATTTAAAGAAGGGGATTGCAAATATGAGGTTGATGTGAAAGATTTCTATATATGTCGTTTTCTGTTGGTGGATATGTTATATAGAGGAAGAGTTTCCTTATGTTTTCCACCATATTCATATTCGCTTCGAAAAGGGAGTTTTTTAAAACATAACGGAATTTTATGATACGGAGAGAAAGAATGTATTTTTGGTCCTGACACAATTCTTATAAAAACAAATCCAAGACGTAATTGAGAAGAAATAATTATGGTTGCACCATAACCAAAAGTTGCCAATCTTATAATGTCTAGGTAACAATAGGCGTATCTCTTTGACAGGACGCGGAATCATCCTCAGTATAACATTATCCTAACCTCCGGGAAGATATACGTCGCACGCTGCGTTATATAAAGGGAGAGGAGAGCACGTAATTTGAGCTGAAAGCATGCTGTTCACACGTAGGCGAGGGAGCCTAACTGATATTTAGTGCGCTCGCGAAACAAAAGAGCGTTACACACATGACAACGGAAACAAAACGAATGACGTGGCGTTGAGTAGAGACTACTGCACTGCGGTGGCCGCTGCTCTTACTACTACTACAGCTACCGGCATCCCCCACACGTCTTAATTTCGAGTGGCTGGCTTGAGGGCCGTCTCTTTGTTATCTTCTGATACGGGTTTTGTCCAAACCACAATGCTGGTCGACACGACATACCGCGACGACCGCACTCGTTGTAACGGCGCGCGTTCCCCAAAGAAGAGCGAGGGGCGCGTTAATGCACAGCGATATGCCTTCGGGGGAAGGACTCGTGCGAACGGAAGTGGATGTGGTGACTAAGGGAGGAGACGGGGAGCGGTTGTAATAGCAATTGAAGTAGTGAGAGGAGGACTGTAGATGTTATAGTTTGTTACGATGGTGAGATATGACTTTCACGAGTTCGTTGCAAAGAACAGGATCAAATCAATATATCCGATTCCTGAACCGAATCTTCTCCGTTCGCAAGCCGTCACATTTATTCGGTCTCTGATTGACTAGTTAAGTTGTAGAGTAAATATGGGGAATAAAATATATCCTGTGGATTATATTTAACTTAAAAACCGAGGTGTTTTTTTATGTGTCACTATAAAAACACATTTTGACGAAGTTGTTAACACACCGTCACCTCTATCAAAAAGGGTTGTGCTTAAGGAATTAATTTCTGAAATTTGGATGGAGCACCCATTTAGATCTATGTCTTAAAAAAGGGTTTCCATAAAATTTTAGAATTTTTAGGTATATACTTAGAGGTCACTACCAAGCTTTAAAATTTGTATAAGCATCGAAATTTATAACATTTTAGTGACACATAAAATATACTTCTAAACACTGAAATGCTAATGGAAGACTTAAGAAAAGGCATAAAATAAAAGAGGAGGGTACCCCGTTAAAAATTCATAGGGGTACCCTTCCATATTGTTTTGACTTATTTTAAGACATCCATATCGTTTTTATAAGTTTACTTTAGAGGTCATTATCAAGCAAAAAAAATGAGTTTTTTAAGATTGGTATCGATCCCTGAAATGCATTGTTCTATTTTTTTTCAAAGAACTTCCTTACTATCCAGTATATAAAATGTTGATTCTTTTGCTGAATGACTAGAATGTTGATCTGTTTACTAGTACCAAAACAATAATCATATCGGTGGTGGTGATAAGAGGAAACTCGCGAACAAGAGAAGTAAGATCTGATACACGGTGCTTAACAGAGCACAAGTCACCGGAAGTGGAGGGTCGCTGAGGGAGACGGGGTCTCTTTGGAGCGATGCATCCCTGCATCCGAGCGGAAACCTTCCCTCATAAACCACCCCTGCGATATGTCGTCATCGTTGGAACCACTGCATCGTCTCAACTTAATCAACAGCCTCCGAAACAAATGAGTGTCCCCGTCGCCCCCGGAAACAACCAGAGGAAGTTATGCGGTCGGGGAGGTATTTAATACTCACGCACCCTTCGTAGTCGAACTTACACTTTCATCTCTGTGTATTTTCTGCCCCTTTTGCAACACAGTCTCGTTTATGAAGCATTCAGGAAATACATGGTTGTTCATTCATTGGATACAGTTTCAAAGTGAAAGACGTTTATTTTAATTCACAGGAACTGAATAGTTTTCATGAAAATGGCTGTCCTCTACGAGGAATATTGATTAACAGAAAACCCTACCTTCTGTATTGGTTTCTCTTCTACAAAGCAACCGTCTGACTAGCTCATTAGACTTCATTAATTACACTGCTTCTTGAAAATTAAAAATCCTCTGAACGCTACAATTGACATCTCTCTCTCTCTCGGTACGAAGACAAAATGAAATTCGATTGCTACGATAAATTACTGTTTACCACTGTAAAAAAAATGACTGATCGCGAGTCAAAACTCATTATGTTTTCGTATTTTAAGTCACTTATACAACTGAAGGGAGTCAGCATGGCTCAGTAGGTCGAGTGTTGAGATGCTGGTTGGATTTATATCCCTGGTGGAGTGTTGGATTTTTCATCATACCTCAGCGCCGAGACTGACTCAGGTCTATTCACCCCGATGTAAAGCGAGTACTGGGTCTGTCCTGGGATCAAACTCGCCGGAGCACTCATCCTCCTCCTCTTCTTCCTACCTCCTTTTGCGCGGAGGTGTTGTAATTGTGTAGCTCTAACCATTGTCAGCCCCATGGATCTTAGTGCCGAGTGTGGGACAGTTGGACAGCTCTACACCGAGAGAACAGGTTTTGGATGAGAGAACCAAATCCAAAGGAAGGAAATGATTTCTCCAAACCTTTATATGTGACATACCAAACTTTTGGATGATACACTTCAAACTAAAGATGTGACATCCGAACCCTACAGTATCCAACTATAAGGGTAGGATATCATGTCCAAAGGTTCGGAGAAATCCTTCCCCTCCTACAGTTTTGTATCTCTCATCCAAACCTAGGGTTCTCACATCCATAGTGTTTTCTCACAGCGTTAATTCATAGAAAAAATATTTCATCGATAAATTTTCCCATACGACACTCAAATATTTAGAGGCGCGCGATGTCCCGGGAAAAGAGGGCGGTGAACGACGAGACACAGGCGAGGCGAGGCATGGGCGGAGCGCAACGCATAAGCGCCCAAGCGCACATCGTGTCACAAGGGCGGACGTGTGCGCAGAGCCATAACTGGCGCTGCTACTGCAGCGCACCGTGACGCAGAGCATTCCTAGGAAAACATCTACTTTCTCGCTTTTAGTTACGAGGGCCCATCTCTGCACTCAGAATACAATATATCGAAATATTCATGACAATTATTAACTAATAAATACTTGGATAATATTTTTTTATTGTACAATATTTTATGCTTTGTTTTTGAACACACCTTTGTACGGATACAGGTTTTGGTTATCATTTTACAATGAATTTTTTTCGTAATTTTTTTACATCTTTTATAAGAACATAATGTTGTTTTGACGGATTTTATAATTCACAACCCCTTTAGGATACCACCATACCGAGGGAATCTATATTTCTCTCTTTAAAAAATTCAAGAGAAGTATTCTTGCAGCAACAAAATATCGCAGTAATTTAAAATCGAATAATCCGATATTTTTCTGTGCTAGAAAAATGTTTTGTTGGGTGTAACATTTGCAAAAACACCTTTATTATTACCACAATAAGAGATGTATTCATGACGTGTTGGGTACAAATTGTGATTTCTGAGTGCCAAGAAAAAGGCTTCAAGTCTTTGTAATCCACTATGGTATCGTAAGAACGGGAACGCTTTACTTCGTCTACTTAGGAACAGAAATGAGATTGTACTTCAACTTGAATAAATCTATGTGATTTGGAGTAATTGATAAGAAATTTAATTCGAATATGTTAGTAAAAACAGGTAAAATGTGAAGTAAAATTCAAATGTTTCTGTACTCTTTTATTCCTTAATTCATCTGGTAAGTGAATTGTTTCTTTTGCATGCAGGCTAGTTGAATTTGAAGATATAGGCATGGAACATGTTTACTTTTGTCAATACCAGTTTTCCTTTACATTTCGTCAAGACCATTTTCGTCCGTTTTGCTAGCATCAACTGTGAAAAAAACGTACAATAATAGCGCCTTGAATTTTTGTTTATTATTTTCTACAATATACAGAATGCATTGGAATTATCATAATTATGAGTTTTGATGAATGCTCACGTATTTCGAGAGGAACGAGTTTCAAAGAAGATCCGTTCGCATCACAGTGAATACAAGACAGCAAACCGTTTAGTCACCGTCATGCAAATGAATACGAACTATGATAACGGTTTTCGTGCTTCGGAGACGCCGCCCAAGTACCGCAAACGAGAATAAACGCCAACAAGATTGCTTTTGCGCTTCGTCAATCATGAAGATGCCAGGGCATAAACAAGTAAGAAAAATGAATTTTAACACTATAACTCATTTCTTACCTTTGGTTAAATCTAACTGTAGTTAGAGAATGCTTCACAAGTTAACGTCTGAAACATTCATTAATCACACTATCATAAACCAGAATTAGCACTAATGAATGCACTACATCATTATCAGCGAATAATAATCTATTATTATAAATACACGCAATATATTTAGACATTTCTTGCAGTGTTTGACTCTCATATCGATATTTTGTAAATAAATATCAATCGCTAGATACATAGAAAGAAACTTTGACATTCCAAGGTCATGAAGCATAACAACAATTTAAAACTTTTAAAAGCTAGTGTAGACCTGGAATTAAATAATATTCAAAATCAGAAAGCAGCAGATATTTTACTAATAAAGAATATTAATCAGCTCGATAATACAAAACCAATAGCAAAATTTGTTTGAAACACTGTTAAATACAGAATGAAAAGAAACAAGGAACACTAATACATCAATAACGAATACGAAACCAATTTTGCTCATGATTTTCAGGAAGTTAGAAACATAAATGTATAAACAAAACAGGAGCGTCAATAAAAATAGAATTCCAATAAAACAAACAATCGATGGTGGCGAGATTTAATCAAAAAGAAAATCGCGTACATAAATCCTAGCTTTGTTCATAGAGCAGATTCAAAAATGAAGAGCAAAAATAAAGTAGTCGATTCAAAACGGGAGAATGCATGCAGTCACATGCAGTTCCATTCTCTTGCAGCACAATGCAGAGAATCGCATAGGAATATATGGCCGTAGCAGTGTTCTAGATATCACTTTGGCGCCCAGAGAACTACTTTGGTCGCACATTGTGCTCTATTTTCTTGTATCAACGAAAATGGTTAGAAAAACTTTATATTACGAGATTAGTTTTGACATCTTCACAGACTTAATTATTTTGTTTGCATCTTCGCTACGTTACATGTTTTATTTAATTTTAACCAGTTTAAATATATTTTTAAAAATCTCTATTCAGCAACACCATTGTTGAATTTTACTTCAGATTCACAATAAAAATTAAGAGCGCCTTTTTTTCTAATTTTCTGCGCAAATTAAACCTCAACACGACTCGCGTTATAAAAGATATATGCTCTTTTATGAGCCACCTCTTTGATATATCTAAAAAAATATTGACGCAAAACATTTGCGTCAATATTCGGACCTTATCATTCGGGAATCGTTCTATATAATTCCCTTCCCAAGAATATAAAAGACATTATGAAATTGAATATCTTCAAATCCGCGGTTAAAAACTACCTCCTGCACCAGTGCTTCTACAATGTAAAAGAATTTATTGATTTTAATAAAAGTTAAATTCGTCTTGTACTTTATCACGCCATTGCTGTAG
>NNCF01127945.1:211887-229408 GCA_002313205.1 Laupala kohalensis | reverse complement strand
GTAGAGGCGGATTTCTTATATAGGTTCTCTAGGCTTTGTCTAGGGGCGTGTTTATTGTAACAATAAATCGTGAATTTAGTGTTTTTTTCAACTCTTATGATTTTTAAACACTATACTCAGAATAATCTATAGTTCGATAATAACTTTTACATGTAAATTTACATGTAAATTATATCTGCGTTAAATTACAAACATATTGACATTATATATGTATTATAATTATTTTGTGTGTGTTAAAATACAAATATGTTGATATTCTATTAGTATTATAACTCGTAGCTTACTTTTTATCTTATCTATGAACTTTTGCTGAAATGTTTGAATCCACCTCTGCCTTAGGGCCCTTGATCGGAATTGATGGGATGGTCCCTTGCTTGCTTCCGGAGAGTAAATTAGTTTATTGTCCTCCACATGGTCATAAGCAGTCTGTACTGTTTTTTGACAATAAATCTATTATTATTTATTATTTGCGGAGATCAAAGGGAGTTTTAAAATATATGATTTAAAAACAAGCAATGAAATGAAATATGAAAACTGGTGAATAGCTGTTAGAATCACGAGATAACGAATGTAATTTGAGTCCACTTACATTATTAATTGCTCACATTTTGGATTAATAATTTGATTTTTGTCAGTAGTGTCAACGAATATAAGAATATTTCATACAAAATAAAAAGAAATGCCCCTGTTACATTTTAGAGTAGAATAAAATAAATGTATCAGAAACGAAAAATAATTATTAAGAAAATGTCTAAAAAATAAAAATTAGTGAAAAATCCATTAATCAATATGTAGCTCCACGGCACTTGACATTTTAGACGTCAGAATATTTCTCATAAAATTTCTCATTCTTATATATATATGTCCATATATAAGACTCTTAATCAAATGAACATAACATCCAATAAAATCACACTTAGCAAGTCCGCGATAATAACAGTAAAACTTGGCCAACTGAAGTGCTAGATCGTAAAAGTTAAGCACAGTTCTCATTGAGCGAGAAAGTTCTCACGACGTGCAACTTCCAAGAGGGTTCTCGCTGGTCGCAGTTACGTTCCAACTACCTTTCGAAGGCCTTAACTTCCACTCGCATGTAGTTTTCGTCCTCGGATTCCTCAGCCTTTCAAATACATGTAGAAGGACGCCTATGAAGTTCTTTGACTACGAAGGATTGGAAGGTATTAGAAGAAATACTCATGGCTACGGTAGACACGTCTCAGTATGATGACACCTTTCAGTATGAGTAAACAACTCCCTAGCGTAGTCACTATGTTAGAACAAAATAATTTGTAATTCAAAAATTACAATAAATATTTGCATAAATTGAATACTTATTTTCAATATCCTATATGACGAAGAGTTGTATCTAAATTTATACATATATTGTATGAATTTTTAAACTCGATATGTCCATATCTCCAATATCAACAAATAGTTAATCATGCTATTTGGCTGATATCACAAACACCTGTTGTTAGCTTTGGGAAAAAAACGCAAAGACATTCTATTTATTTATGTAGCTAATGGCATTTGTCAGACACTTAATATTTTCAAAAAATATAACAACAAAATAAATACATTAGATGCACAGAGAGAAAGGGCCACAAAAAAAGGAAAACATTATTACTTGGCTAACACACAAATCACAGCACTAGGTCGAGCGAATTCAGCCATTGAACAGCACTCACTGAGGCTATCAAGAGGTTGTCTCAGCTGTCGAGATGTTGTCTCAGCTGTCGAGATGTTGTCTCAGCTGTCGAGAGGTTGTCTCAGCTGTCGAGAGGTTGTCTCAGCTGTCGAGAGGTTGTCTCAGCTGTCGAGAGGTTGTCTCAGCTGTCGAGAGGTTGTCTCAGCTGTCGAGAGGTTGTCTCAGCTGTCGAGAGGTTGTCTCAGCTGTCGAGAGGTTGTCTCAGCTGTCGAGAGGTTGTCTCAGCTGTCGAGAGGTTGTCTCAGCTGTCGAGAGGTTGTCTCAGCTGTCGAGAGGTTGTCTCAGCTGTCGAGAGGTTGTCTCAGCTGTCGAGAGGTTGTCTCAGCTGTCGAGAGGTTGTCTCAGCTGTCGAGAGGTTGTCTCAGCTGTCGAGAGGTTGTCTCAGCTGTCGAGAGGTTGTCTCAGCTGTCGAGAGGTTGTCTCAGCTGTCGAGAGGTTGTCTCAGCTGTCGAGAGGTTGTCTCAGCTGTCGAGAGGTTGTCTCAGCTGTCGAGAGGTTGTCTCAGCTGTCGAGAGGTTGTCTCAGCTGTCGAGAGGTTGTCTCAGCTGTCGAGAGGTTGTCTCAGCTGTCGAGAGGTTGTCTCAGCTGTCGAGAGGTTGTCTCAGCTGTCGAGAGGTTGTCTCAGCTGTCGAGAGGTTGTCTCAGCTGTCGAGAGGTTGTCTCAGCTGTCGAGAGGTTGTCTCAGCTGTCGAGAGGTTGTCTCAGCTATCGAGAGGTTGTCTCAGCTATCGAGAGGTTGTCTCAGCTATCGAGAGGTTGTCTCAGCTATCGAGAGGTTGTCTCAGCTATCGAGAGGTTGTCTCAGCTATCAAGAGGTTGTCTTTGCTGCCAGGGAAAGCTCTTCGTGGACACTCATAAGTCATACGACGCACAGTTTGGAGGGCGACACCACAATCACACCTGGTCTCCTGCATCAATCCCCACTTGGCTCCACACCTACCATGACCCGTTCGAACTCTATTTAGTTGAACCCAGGTTGTGCGGGGAGACTGAGTAGAGGGTGTCATACTGGGTCGACTTTCGCTTGGCACTGTGTGACCCATTCAGTTCCGCTATTGAAATTCTGTTCTATTAGTAGTTGAGCTGCCTTAACTTGATTTCAGTCTTTTAAAAACTATTATACCCCGGTGGGTAGGAAGATCTGGGTCTTCTTGTGTTTCCTTATATTCATTAAGTAGCAAATACATTTATTCAGCTGTCTGGCATTACTTCCACTTACTTGTGCGAGGCTCCTTCCTTTCTCTTTCCTGACCTTCCTTGGTCACCTCTTGTTCTTGTCGATCCCGACGCTATTAGGGCTAGGGTACCCTTTCATTTTCCTCTTTCTTCTTCTTCTTCTTCTTTATAATGTTTTAAGTAAAGTCTTGAGATATGTTGGGATTTGAGTTTTGAGTTGTAATTCAGGAGGGTTTTTAGTGGGTATGGCTGAGTTATTCGGCGAGTCCCACACGCGGGGAGAGTCATATTGGCTCTCCTTAGTGCGTAACTACATTTTCCCTACCTGTACAAGTTTTAAGGGCTCTAATGTCCTCGATGTTTATAATTGGTTTCTCTATTAGTGTTATTGTAATTGTTTTAAAACACAACAATATGAATAAAACGAAGAAAAAACATGATTTAATTTGTAACTATCAGTTAATAATATAGTACAAGCAATATTCAAGAACTCGCATGACTCGTTCAAGATGCACAAGAACATGTACAAACATGGCGGCCGAGCACGACAGTTTCGTGATTTATTTATCTGACCTCAGAAAAAGTTAAATAACTTTCTCAATTGATCGGTGACCCATAGATAAAACTGTATACAAAAATACTACCGTAAATATACTACAAAACAAAGTAAACGTCCATCACTTTCGTGATTTAAAAGTTGGTCATTTTTTGAAAATAAGTGTTTTCTCCACAAGACGCAATGTATTACACCATCATTTACAATTGCTATAATTTCATTTAAATGGCAGGTGAGTTATTTTTTTGTAGTTAAAATCACAATAAATAAATGTTTCTCTTTATTTGTGCCGATTTCAAATATTTTTGTGATTTAATTCTACCTAAGCTAGTACTACCTTCAAGTGAAAACAGGGAACAATTATCAGAGCCCGGATCTAAAGCAAGATGATTCTCATGAAGGTCCATGATTCGTCAAGTGGATGGAAAGTGGAAGTGACAGATTACAAGGACGTGAACGCCCTCAGAATAGGGACGGTTGCAAAGGAAACTAAGCACGGGCATTACGTATGTCGATTCGAAACAGAAGAGCATTGTGTTGCATGGGCCTTCTATTGTAGGCTGTACGGGCGCCCGTGAGCACGTAGCACAGGGCGGCCGTCGGTGCATAGAAGCGTTTCGATTGAATGGCTACCTCGTGGACACACGCGCCAAATGTAGTCGCATGTGCTGCAAAGCATCTTATGCTTTGTTACATTCCAGGAAAAAACGTTTGTATATTTCTATTCCGTAATAATCTTAACAACAACGCAAAGGTCAAACTGCCCAGACGAGATTCTTGGGGTATACCGAGAATAGTGCTTATGCTCAAACAAATGTGACCAGCATCACACAATGGTAGGTTTCAGCCGCCGCGAAAATTCAGAACTTATTTTACACTAGCTGAAAGGGCGTGGATCAATCTGGGCGTTATCACAAAACTTTGATAATTCACCGTATATCGGTTCCAGGCCATTTATAATTTATTCATACAATGCTGAAGCCACTGAAGCACGATGAATGTGTGATACATCATACAAATGACATAAAAGTCACAGATCTGTGTTAATAAGAAGTAACAAGACACAAGAAAAAACATTTTGGATGAGTAATGTTCATTATTTTATTTATCTTCCCTTTTTCTTCCAACTTTCTTCACACCTATGATTTTCAAATTAATGATATTCTAACCATAAGTTTAGCATAAATGCTTGATGAGCAAATATGAAATTAATACAGGGAACGATGGTTGATTATAATTAAACACGTAGACTCGTTATCCACTTATCACACTCATGAATCCACCATCTAAAGCACCAACAGACCCAGGAGAAAGGAACTCTTGAGAAAAATAAATCAAACTCACTACTCCAAGGAAAGGATACGGGCTTCAGAAAGGAGACGGGGAAGGATTCAATCCTTAGTTTCAAACTGCAGAGGACAGGCGCCGCGGAACTCTGGTGAATTTCCTAGGAGAGCAGGTACGTGGTTTCATATCACGGATTTCTGTTCCCATTCAGACCACCTCAAGGGTACAACACAAGGTAGACTCAGGGGTTTACACCTTGCGTATTTAAGGTAGGGTTTCCCAGCAAACCTACAAAACTTATAAAATGTAAATAAAAAATAGGAAGGTACATTTGTTTCTTAACAATGAGCAATGTTTTAAACATCTTAAAATTTTGTGTTGAATTGATATTAACCTGAATATGTTTGAACGCTTGTACCGCTAATGAAATGTGGTCCTGAAACCCAATTCAGTGACAAAGAGAAGAAATTTGGAGTGAGCAAATTTAGAATATGTAGTACAATATAACGACAATCAAAATATTTATTATATATTTATACATTTTAGATGCTATTATGAATAATAGATTACTACGCGAGATTAAATAATACGACAGTTATTGAAATTAGATTTCCTTGATTCTGATATTCATTTAATAATTTATCTTACGAAGTTAAGTGATATTCAGGCAAATTGTTTTTTTTTATTGGTTCCTCTTTTTTATCTAATAGCTGAATTCAGTGATCTAACACACTACAAAGGTTTTTTATTAAATTGGGCTTTCTCGAAAGTTAATCAAAATTGATTTCTTTAGGTGAAGTTCATGATTCAAAGATGGTGTAAAGTTACATCAGACCAACAGAATATCAGGACACAAAGAGGTTTAAACAATCCAACAGCAACGCGTGGAAATATTATCCACAAAGTGATTTAGACGAATAGCGTACTAAGAAGAGAGTTGAAGAGTAAAAGAATGATAAATTAACCATCGTGGCGACGCTTCAACGGCGAACATCTGTCGGGTGCGGGGACTGAGAAATTGATCCTTGAGTGAACTCACACACGGAAGAGGGCGAACAAGGGCTGAAAAGACCGAGCGAGAAGGATTATGGGTAAGTAAGCACTCTCACAGCTGCTCGGATCAGTCCGGAAATGCGTGTCTGAATAAGATCCAAAGAGTAGCTCCGAAGCAGAATAACTACATAGTGTATGCCACATGTAGAAGATCGCTAACTACATAGAGTTCATAATTCAGTTGTTTTCGCTATGTGAAGTAGAAATAAATCATATGATATATTTGATCGTTTAAGTGAGTTATTGATACTCAAGCAGACGAAACGAACGACTTATACCTGGAGTAGAATGTCTTGGAACTGTCCATTATTGTCCTACAATTCTTAATAATTTTGTTCTTCATAGAGTCTTTTACTTCAGATACCGTAACAAGTAATTATTATTAAAAATTACATGTAAATAACTATAAATATAACATTCTTAAATTTACAAACATTATTTAAGTAACTTAGAATATATACAAATTATATTTTAACGATGTTGATGTTGAGGAATTGTTTTTACGTGGTTTGTAGCGGAATATACTTGTACAAAAAGTAACTTGCAAAACGTTCCCTTTACATTTCGATCAACTGAAAGCACCATATGGCACATGAAAGTGGTGACCTGTAAATGAAAGAAAGAAATCCTACGTTCCAAAGATTGCAATCGTGCCGCTGGGAAGGTCAACTATGCTAGTGGAGAACGGAAGAAAGAAAAAGAAAGAAATTTTGAATAATGAACGAAATGAAGGGAATACATACAATTGAGGATTCACGTAAGACGTGGTCGTCATGCATTTGAGGAAGCTGGGATTAATTATATTCAAGTTATGATTCGTACAAAAATGGCATATTCGTAGTACTTACAGTATTTTGTCATTTTATGTCCTTCAAGAAATAATAGAGAATGAAATTGAAGAATCAAGAATCAGACCGTTTGAAATTGCGAGCACATTATATTACCATTTTTAAGCGTTTCCCTTTCTTTGTTTTACAGACTAATGCAAAAGATCCAATAAGAAGTTTTCTTCTTCCAGTTTCATTTACAGTTAAGATGAAACGATCTGATTTTACGCTACAATAACCAAATTTCCAATCAGCGTACTTTCGCTTTCATGCTGATCATGCGTCTCAGAGTCAAGTTAAGTATTTGAACACGTTGGATATTAGTAGAAGGGGTTCAAGAGGGAAATAACTTATATGGAATGAATGCACACATTCTTCGAACAACGCTGCATGGACAAAAAGGAATTTATACAGAAATAACTAAGCTGAACACACATGAGGTGCAGAACAAGTAATAATGTAGCTTCATCTATTTTTAGTGAAAATATTAAGATTTTTCTTCGCTTCATACTTCTTGGATTTCAAGTAGGTCGTGTAATTCTAGGACGAGTCTATCTAATGAGAACAAATATGTAACACGAAAAGTCACGTTTTGAAAAAAAAATTTGTAGACGGAGATTAATCAAAATTTTTTTTAATGTTCGTTGAAATCTCGAGAACCAGAGTTAAAAGAAAATTTAGTGAATTAAAAAAAATTTAAATTTTTCATTTTGATTTTCTGTTTTCCTGCATGCATACTTGAAATTATAAAACAGGAATTTTGAATATTCTGTGGCTTCCAGCAAATGAACTTTGAATTCTCGTTCGCTAGTTAGTATTAGCGTGAAACTAATATAGAACAAGCACATCTCTACAACTAAGCTGAAATTGATAGCTATGCCAATCAGTCATGAAAGCTCTGCTCAGTTTGCCTTGTTATCCGATCTCTTCACCAGAATCCCCGCTTGTTGACTTGGATAACATAGCTGCGCAGGTCACAACCAGTCCCGCTCTGCTATGCGCTCGCTGTCGGCTCTATAAGGCCAAGACAACACACGCACGCCGTCGGCCACGACGACCAACTACGCAGAACCGTTCACAGCACACGCTGAAGAGATAGAACACAGAATGCCTTTCATACTTCATGCATCGTCTTACACCCAGTGTATTCGAGGTTTTTGTGTTAGGCAACTGGAATGATCGAAGTTACGAATCATTGCAAAGAGCGCTGTGTCCCTGGCCACGTCATCATACATTAAAACTTCATATACATTTGTGTAACATTAAAGCCCTTTATACAAGTTGTAACTTTGATTTTTTTTCTTTACCTCTAACTCAATATTTGTAGGTAAATTAAAAGTGGAAAGGAATTAACTAAACATAAAACAAAACGCCGCGCCGCATAATATGATCAGTGGATCAAACGAGTCGCGGCTCTAAAAAATATGGGAATCTCTGTCATGCTCTCGAGTCATTCGCTTATGATATGCAATAGCCTTAAAACCCACAAAACGAATGAAAAATTGAAAAATCACGAAAAAGGGGCGTTTCTGAAACACCTTGTATGATAAATGAAACAATATATAAACGAGGAAATGAATGAAGAAGTTAAATATGATTGAAATCTTTCATCGCACCCTTTTCTTCAATTTCACTTACAAATAACATTGTATATGTTTACTACAATTTTATCAGCGTGGCTAAGTGGGTAAAGAATTGAGTTGCTAGCTGATAGGACTGTCATGGGGAATTCCTATTCATGCCAAAGAAAACAACAACAATCTGACCCACAGACTTACTAATCCTGGTTAAAAATAATTACAGATCGCTGAATGGTGGCGATATAATTTGGGTCCTGAAGTTTGACATTTTGTCTTTTTGTAACTGAAGGAAGAAAAGTATTAAGGAGGTCAATGTCATATTAAAAAAAGTGAGTTGTGTTAAGAAAAAAAATACATGACTTGTTTAAAACCAAAACCATCTTCCATGACTTTCTGAGTACCGTAAATGTCCTTGGGAAAACCATATGGCTCTATACTATGATAAATACTTCTGAGAAGGAGTTTACCAACGACATACTTTGTTGCTTTAAAGTGATGGGTCAATTTCACTGAAAAAAATCAATGGACTGAAATATAAACTACTTCAATCCATATTAGGAAACAAAGAGTAGCATCTCAGAAAAATAGTGATCGTACTAAACACTTAATCTATACCTTTGCTGGATAATGATTCCTAAACCCAACGAAATCACGTAGAACGATATTGGTTTTCGAAAACAAAAGATCATAAACCAATATTAACAAACATCTGCCTTGGAGAGATCACGTTGTAATAGAAGATGCTGAGCACGAACTAGCGATTAACACATACTTCGGCGGCGCCTGAATCACTATACAAAGCTTCGGAGAATGTTACGCGGCATTACAAAAGTCTAAGAGGGCATCGTTGGTCAAGGCAAAGTAGACGTCTCGAGGAACTTCGTTCGGGCGGGACTTCTACCGGGGAAAGGCAGGAGCGCTCAAAAACTCATACGTCGCTTGTAGTAGTCAGTATATACACTTCAGGTGGGACAAATCACAGAAGAGTATATTTGAATCGCACTTTTTGGAAAGGAACTAAGTCAAAATTAGTTACTTTTCAGGAGAGAGAAAAAACAGATGAAAAAAAACCCAATAAATGAAATTGCTATTTCTTTTAAAATAATAGCATAATAGACAATAAAAAATGCTCACAAGTTCCTATCTTCACTGTTAAATGCGTGTATTCTTTATTAGTATTTTCTTGAAAATAAGTTTCCTTCATATGACGCATCAACAAATATAATTGCAATAATTTCATTTAAATGGCTGGTGAGGTATGTTTTTCAAGATAAAATCACAATTAAGTACATGTTACTCGGTTTACTGATGCCGATTTGAGAGATTTCAATGATTTAATTCTACCTACGTCAGCACTGCCTTAACATAACAAACGTGTAATGAAAGAGATTTTGTTTAGCCAATATTCACTCTTCCATCACTTCTCTTAATTTCGCAAACATTGGCTGCCGAGGGATATTGGGTTGCGGGGGACAAGTCTTGAGCAATTAAGGGATCTTAGAAACTGGATGAATCGTCCCCTAGCACCTCTGCAATAAGTGCACTAAATAGGTGGCAAAAATTTTACACCTCGTCTAGTCCATCAGGTATTTTTCAATCTGCGGAGATTTCAGTCGGTAATTTGGGAAAACGCTTCAGTAGCAGCTATATAGCTTCACTTTAGTTTCAGCACGATATTAGGAATTAATAAAATATATTAGATTAGTAAGGTGAATTTATGTGAACCAAGTGTGCGATTTACAACCAAAAAAATGTAAATAACCTTCATGTTTGTTTGTTTTTTCACATATGTGTGTGTGTGTATGCTCGTTACATCACATAGAATGTTTGCAATGAAAAACCATAATAATAATTTAGAAGGAAAAGTGGTATGAGACGGAAAAACCGAAAATCATACTCCGATATCGTTATCCCCTGAGATGTTTGACTAAATCATACAGTATTAATGTAAACACAAATCATTGGTATGTTGGTTTCTCTAACTCCCCGAGGCGGTTGTAGCGCGATGTAAATCGTTATAACTCTATAGAACTATTTCAATATTAGTTGGGTGTAAATTAGCTAAAAGTAAATTGATAACCTCATCAACTAATAACCTGATAAAATCCAAATCGTTTTTCTTCATACTTTTGCACGTAGGAGGAAAACAAGAATTTATCTAAATAGTGTGGGTGATAACAAATGGAAAATGTATCATTATCTTGCCCCATATGGCTTACGAGAACTGCGAAGTATATTCACATATCATGATTTTGAATTTTCGATTTTTGCTTTTACACCGAAATATAAACTGGAGAATCAAATAAAGAACCGTTTGAAAACAGTAATTAGTATTTCTGAACCAAATGCGATAGCAGATTCGTACAATGGCGAACGGAGTACATGGAAGTGCGGGCGACGCAGTGGAGGCTGGAGCCACATGGCCGTAACAGCAGTGGTAGTGGTGGTGGGATCGAGAACGTACAAGTACCGTATGCTATGACGATGGCTGAAGAGGAATGGTTATTGCGTAGGCGGCAGTATTCCAGTGGAGGTAGAGAACTGCGCGAGTGGCAAATGTGCAATATATACATGAGGAACAGTTACGAGAAATTTATATATCAAGGAACTAAACCCATTTTATTCTGANAGTATTCCAGTGGAGGTAGAGAACTGCGCGAGTGGCAAATGTGCAATATATACATGAGGAACAGTTACGAGAAATTTATATATCAAGGGACCAAACCCATTGTATTCTGAATTTTTTAATAATAAAAGTTTTTTTTAAAAACATGAAAGTATATTCTCATTAAAACCCTGGAATTTATGTGACGCATAATTCACAGAATTATTTTATTAACTGTGAAATTTTAGATTTAAACAACTACTGATCAATACCTAGATTGACCTTCTCGTGTCTTGACAACTCCTTAACGAAAATACTACTAATAGGAATATTATGTTACTTCTTCATATAATTTCGCCTTTGTGACCTAAAGAACGTGGTGATAAAATTAACAAAATATCGATAAAAACTATTATTTCAGTTGAACAGATCAGGATAGCACAGTGTTATTTGGCGTAAAATTTCATTTATGATTGTTTTTAAACGTCTGTTTGATCCCGGACTCATATTGAACGAGATTCTGATGCTTTTTTTTTCTTTCATTTCTCAGGATTGCCGACGTCTTAGTGTTAAACACAATACTTCCGCGACATATTTGAAGCGCTCATAGACGATCAAACATTCTTCAACTAGATTGTCTTGAAGTTTGAAACGTTCCGAAAGTAAGTAGAGTAAACTTACAAATTTCACCTATACATGATCGAACTTATTTGACAGAGTTGGCTGGTCCTACAACAGACACTGAAAACATAGTTTACATGCAGCATGCGTTTGGAAGCATATATTTCAACTGATTAGTTTTTAAGAGAGTGGGGAAAATTTTCAGACCATATTTCCCCTCCATGGTCGTTCGTAACTTGCGTACGAAGGGAGATTCTGATGCTGTTACACTGCGTTACGGTGGGGTAGCGTGTGTTATACTAGATAACGCGTAAGTTTTTATGGTCATTTTTAACACTTAAGTTTTTTACTATTCTACGAACAGTGAGTGAGATCCCAGAAAAATTTAGTCATTCTCACAAAACCTCATCACGGGTGGGGACCGAGCAGGGCTTATTTTATGTTATTATTGGCGCAAGGATGTTAGAAGTATCGCTACAGGTGCGTTATAAAGGGAAATGACGTGTAGAAAAATGGTAATTTTTGCTTTACGGAATTCACGGCTAGTCCAAATGCAGCGTCGATCGGTTTTCGAGTAATCTAGTATAGAATAAATCTCGCCGGTCGCCCCAAATGGAGGCGATGCACTGTATCTCCAGTTGTTTGTTTACGATGACGGTGAGACGAAGCGGATGCAGCGGTAGAGGAGGGGGAGGCTGCGTCGCGGCGGCGATGTGGGTCAAGACGCCGAAGGTTGGTGGGGCGGCGCCGCCCGTGAGAAGGTGGTGAGCGAGTGAGCGCGGGAGAGCAACGCCGACGACCCGCTGACCTTCATCTGTACCGCTGCCACCACCCCCGCTCCCATCAACATGCACCTCAGCATCCTTCTCGTGCTCACATACCTCCACTGACTTTCAAGTCGCAAACAGAGACTCCAACGAAGTTATTGTCTTCGGGTGATTTTGACGCACTATTTCCCGATATTGTTAGAATTACGAAATTACTGGCTAAACTAAATTGAGTGAAGCTAATATTCGGTACGATAATACGAATACAAGTATAGATTCAGCAAGAAAAATTTTCATTTACGTGTGCAATATGGCAGATACTACTTTCCCCATCTGCTACTTGTAGGCAAGTTTCACTCTTGAAATATCTTAGATTGCGGTGAACCTCACCGCCAGGTAACAGATTAATCATGTTACGTCGAATGAAAATGGGAGACGGGACCGGGATTCGAACCCGGGACCTTGAGCTTTACGCGNGTCTTTCACAAGTTGAATGAGAATGGTAGACGGGCCCGAGAGGCGAACGGGATGGCGCAGTCGGTAGGCGCATGAGCGCGTAAAGCTCAAGGTCCCGGGTTCGAATCCCGGTCCCGTCTCCCGTTTTCATTCGACGTAACATGATTAAGTTTCACTCTGTTTCACATTTAACATTAGCAATGTAAACAGGACATCAGGAAAGTTATGGATAGTATATGACAATGCACAATGGAGCACCACGTACAATTCCTTGAAGATATTGTTGGTACCAGCATTGTCAGACGCAGAAGAGCTGTCAGGACTCAATAGTCAAGTTTTGTCCTTCTCAAATAAATGAGACATGTAGAGTCTTGTCTTTATGTACTTTTTGAGTACTGTTATCTCAGAAAGAAAGAGATGAAAGATATAAACAGAAATCGCCGACACATCTTTTAATGGCTTTAAGTACGATACTTCGTGTGATTTACTCCGTCCTGTTATGCAGGAAAGAAACTATAATTTTCTGGGACACATGCGTATTAATGTGCATCATGAAGTTTTAATGTTCTCTGTCATTTCCCCCTTCATTCAATTTCATTCCATTTATTCCCATCCTTGTAATTCTTCTAGATTCCCCCTCACTCCTGAACACGTAATTTTTTTTCCATGTTCTTAATATTTAATACAGCAAAAATTAGAAATTTGATCGACATCTCACAAATTTTCGGAAATACAGACATCTTGATTCCTCCCATGTTTAGGGTCCCATTAAAATTATCATCAGCAAGAGAGGGACGCGTTTTACAAATATTACTTCGAAATGATTCAATTTCATTACTCGAATGCGTTCCTCTTTTAGACAACCCTGAAATTTTTTGTATCAGAATCCGTGTATTTGCAGACATTAGTGAAGCATTTATATTAGCTCACGTTATTCTTTGACATTTAAATGGATTACTATATTGCCATATGTTGGCAACTAAACCTTTCGTACCAATGAATGTTTCACTTCATTTTTTGAATACTCCATCTATATGACAATTGTTTGCCAAAGTCGCCGGATTTAACTGTGTCATACTGCAAGGTCAACTGTACCGACAAAGATACCATCACATTAGGTACTATCAATCTAATATTACACAGTCGCGTGATTAAAGCCATACATCAAGTAATCAAGTAGGTCATGGGTCATTGTGTTGAGCGATCATTGTAATGCATTAGTGATACTCGCCGGCGGATGGACGCGCTACTGGCGCAAGCTGCAAGGTGTTCGGAATTTGTAAGGCGTGTCGTTACTATATGATATTGGACTGTGGTACTAATTCGAAAATTCCATGCATATTTATAAACAAATTAGTAAGGATAAGCAATATGTTAAACCCAGATTCCATAACGCAAAATACCGTCAAGGAAAGTAGTGATTTCGTTTTATACCAGACAACAAAAGGTTTTATTATTTATGTGTGACATAAAAAATCACTATTCTATGCACTCCACAGTCAGCGTTGTTGTTACTGTGTAACTTTGAATAATGTCTTGATCCCGTGGAACAATCAGTATGCATGCTGTCGGGAAGATTGATGTTCAAAAATGAACTTCGCGCGGGATGGTTTATTAAAGCAAGTACATTGCTATCGAAGTTACAACGAAGGACGCCAAGTCTTCAGTAATCCCTGAAGCGGCAGAAATCGTCGCAGCATCCATGACCGATAAGATCGAAAGGGAATTGTATAGACGGAGGTCTACAGGGGTGACCGTCAACAATAGTCGAAGCGTAGTTGCTGGAGGGCAGCTGAAATGGCAGGGCAAGTTGTGTCCTACGATAGGGACGCTCTGTGCCCCTAGGGAGCCTGGGATGGCAGCGTACGGGTGGTCTCGAGCGACACTGCGATCCCCTAGGCAAGGGAGAGGTTCAAAGATACTGAGAGGACACAATTTGAGGGTATGGTATAACATGATAAACAATTGACCAAAATGCTATGGTTCCGAAAAATCAACCAATAATTTAATTGCAAATGACCGATGCAACATGAAAATAATTGCCGAAAATAAATATTTCGAAAAAAATTACCGTATCAATGAGCTAATTTGTACGAACCTGTTTTCGAGTATAATCTTAACTATACCGGAAAATTTAGGTGGCAAAACAAGACTGTTACACTGATTTCCCTTCTCGTTGTTGAAATAATGTGAACAGTATTTAAAAAGCCAATTGTACAGAAGAGACCCACTAAACTTAATATCAGAATTGAGAGACTACTTTTCTCAACATTTGATCGGATATTATAAATGATAGATTCTACTTTTCATTATGGACCATAGATAAGAACTCCTTACTTTAGGAATATATTTCATCATTTCAACGAGACGAAAACCAGCCATTATTGCGATTTGTCTACTTTAAAATTAATATATTTAAATGCGTGTGCTATTTTTATTTCTTGGATGGAGTATGTAGAGAAGTCATTTTGTATTAATCCAATGAGACGATTCATTCACAATTAAAAATTCAGGACATAAGAAGGAAAATTTCAGTGTTCTTTCGTGAGTGGTATTCTCGTGGTAGTGGTATTCTTCGCTTCCAAGGTACTGCTGAGAGGTAAAGCGTGGGTTTAAACCCAGTTCGGCCGAAGTAGGTCAGGTTTTCAGATAGGGTTTCCCTTACCTACTCCTGATAAATGTCGATTCGGTACTATTCATAGTTTCCTATCACCCAAGTCATTCCCATTCACTTCCCCAATGACATTGTTTGGTGAAAGAGCAGGTGTCATGATCTGAACTTCGCAATAAGACAAGAAATACAGTTCCTTAGAAGTCCCATAAAACGTCATATTTGATGTATTTTGAAAACTAGATTCATTAAAATGAAGGCATTCACTGTGAAATAACTAAACTATTAATACGTTGTAGTATGTTGTTACAAACACTCATCAAGTCTTTCCGGAAACTATATAATTTGAAAATTCAGAATGAAAAACCTTTCTTATTTGAATACAAAAATTTAGTATTAAAGAGAAGAATTTTTTTCTGAAAATCAATAAAAAATGTGCTTATAGTTCCACTTCCGTGATATTCACGCCTTTGGGGACGTGATTTTATTGCGTCGAATGGGAAATTCCCTTCGTTACGCACCACCTTCTCGAGGGCGCAGGAAGCAATTCCCCGTGCACGAGATATCTCGACGGTTTGATACGAGCAAGTTCGATGTCATTAGGTCACGCTTCAAATCGTACGCACTTAAAACACAACAATTACAAATGTAGTGAAGACGTTCAATTTTCACGGAGCACTACGTGTCTAATGAGAAAATCTAATAAAACGTTGATTTAACCTTCAAGAATCAAGACATTTGCTAAAAGCATCAGTTTCTTCCGTACGCTGCGAGGTACAATAACTGTAATTACCCGTGACACTGAATCATGTCATGTGGTGTTTTTTTTTTAAGTATGAAATTGGCTGGGATATCAAATGGGTCTTCGCGTTGTGTATCTCGACACATTTGTATCGCACCGTGACTCAGAGCTAAGAAATAAATTACGAACTGAAATTATTTCAGATGAAACNTGACTCAGAGCTAAGAAATAAATTACGAACTGAAATTATTTCAGATGAAATATAATTAGTTCTGGAAACAAATTATTATATTCTTTTATTTTGAACATGAATGAGACTGATGCAGAACTGCGCCCAATCTCTCATTACCCATTTGATTCATATTTGAAATATATTCAGAGAAATAATCAAATCATAGTCCAAGACAAAAGTAAAAGGAATTTTGTCTTTCACATTTAAATAAGTTAGTCTTTTACATAATGATTATTACCCTCGAACCATCGTTCTGCGTGATTAAACATCACGAGGTTTACGCATTTGCAAAATCATACACCTCTTCTATATTGTGGTTCCTATAGTACTATAAATTTGCATTTTGTAGGAATATTTAAAAAAATATAAACTTATTCTTATGAACATAATACACGAAGAGGACTTTTCATTGTGTTCACCACTTCGCTTTGTCTTTACCTCATGGCAGATATAAAATGTTTTAATGTTCTCTTCACTCCGCCCTTGCATCTCAAACAAATTATGAACACTTAAGAAATACGCTGAAAAGATAATTTCTCCTTTACTTACTTTTTAGTTCCCATAAATCCCACGAGTAGGTTCGTTTTATTGTTCCCGTTTAACCTTCAGTTGTTGTATTACGAGCAGGTGTATCTCGAAATCGACCTCGCTGATAATCCGAAGATGAAATGATCACGTATATAGGGCAGTAGTTCTTCGCTTCATTATGCCAGTGCCACCTACCTACCGCGTAATACGGACGCGCGCCGCCTCCGCCACCGGATACGCGACACCAAGATAGTGAAGAGGGCAAGTCGACGTGTATGGACTGACGCATCGGCCAAAGACGACGTTGAGCGCGTAGTCGATATATCGGGATGTGACGAAGCGTTATGATATAATCTAGTCACAAGGGCGGTTTCATACGGTGGTCATGACCCATCCCGAAAAGTTTGAAAAAAGCAGTTTTCGGACAACCCATCAAGTTTTCCAATTACTTCCTAATCTCATATTTTCAGCAACAATAATAACTTTATAATTATCCGAGAATCCTAAATATGTTTTATTGTAATATATTTATAGTTTTACTTCACCCGTTTCATTTATTATAAAAATTGTTACTCCATAGATGTACCACAAGATGAATGCGTAGCCACTCGGTAGAGCCGGTGCCGACACTACATAGTCTACTCTAATAAATATAATACCGTAATATAATCATGTAAATACCACAAACAGATTCAAGATGAATTTAATCCCGGACTTAAATATACACCTTTTACGTATTAATAATACAAATAATTGCTATTAAAAGTTATTA